>CM050165.1:396391993-396609493 GCA_027410445.1 Discoglossus pictus
CAACAAACTGACAACACCCAGCCCTTACCCTTCCCCAATGCCTCATCCACTATGGACTCTTTTGACCCTGCACCTCTATCAACCTCTCACCTTACAACATGTCCACATGATCCTATTGCGTCACAGTTAATCCTTCCCTCTCTACCACACTTATCCCAGCTCTCACACATATTTTCAACCTCTCCATAAACACTGGCAAGTTTCCATCCTTTTTAAAACACGCCATAATTACACCCATCCTTAAGAAGCCCTCATCTGACCCAGCTTCTGCCTCCAACTATCGCCCTATCTCTCTACTTCCCTTAGCTTCTAAACTGCTTAGGCGGCTTGTCTACAATCGCCTCACCCAATTTATTTCCTCCCTTTCCCTTCTTGACCCCTTCCAATCTGGCTTACATAAACTCTACAGAAACAGCCCTCACAGAAGTCACCAATAAATTGCTAACCGCCAAATCAAAGGGTCACTTCTCTATTCTTTCAGTATCATCTCTATGCAGATGATAGTAAAATATACCTCTCTGCACCAGATCTATCTCCCTCTCTTTTAGCTCGAGTTTCCAACTGCCTCTCTAACATACAGTGGGGGAAAAAAGTATTTGATCCACTGACAAAGAAATGATCAGTCTATAATTTTAATGGTAGGTGTATTTTAACAGTGAGAGACAGAATAATAAACAAAAAAACAAGAAAAAACGCTTGTCAAAAAAGTTATAAATTGATTTGCAGGTCAATGAGGGAAATAAGTATTTGACCCCTTCGACTTAGTACTTGGTGGCAAATCCCTTGATGACAATCACAGAGTTCAGACGTTTCTTGTAGTTGACCACCAGGTTTGCACATATCTCAGGAGGGATTTTGTCCCACTCCTCTTTGTAGATCCTCTCCAAGTCATTAAGGTTTCAAAGCTGATGTTTGGCAACTCGAACCTTCAGCTCCCTCTGCAGATTTTCTATGGGATTAAGGTCTGGAGACTGGCTAGGCCACTCCAGGACCTTAATGTGCTTCTTCTTGAGACACTCCTTTGTTGCATTGGCTGTGTGTTTTGGGTCATTGTCATGCTGGAATACCCATCCATGACCAATTTTCAATGCCCTGGCTAAGGGAAGGAGGTTCTCATCCAAGATTTGATGGTGCATGGCCACGTCCCTCGTCCCTTTGATACGGTGCAGTTGTCCTGTCACCTTAGCAGAAAACCACCCTCAAAGCATGTTTCCACCTCCATGTTTGACGGTGGGGATGGTGTTCTTGATGGTATAGGCAGCATTCCTGCTCCTCCAAACACAGTGAGTTGAGTTGATGCCTAAGACCTCTATTTTGGTCTCATCTGACCACAACACTTTCACCCAGTTCTCTGAATCATTCAGATGTTCATTGGCATACTTCAGATGGGCCTGTACATGTGGTTTCTTGAGCTGGGGGCCTTGTGTGCGCTGCAGGATTTCAGTCCTTTACGGCGTAGTGTGTTATCATTTGTTTTCTTGGTGACTATGGTCCCAGCTGCCTTGAGATCATTATCAAGATCATCCCGTGTAGTTCTGGACTGATTCCTCACCATTCTCATCTTCATGGAAACTGGTTCTGAGATCTTCCATGGAGCATCAGACCGAGGGAGACTGGCAGTTATTTTGTATTTCTTCCATTTGCGAACCAACTGTTGTCACCTTCTCACCAAGCTGCTTGGTGATGGTCTTGTAGCCCTTTCCAGCCTTGAGTAGGTCTATAATCTTGTCCCTGACATCCTTGGACAGCTCTTTGGTCTTGGCCATGATGGAGAGTTTGGAATCTGATTGATTGCTTTTGTGGACAGGTGTCTTTTATAAAGGTAAAAAGCTGAGATTAGGAACACTCCCTTTAAGAGAGTGCTCCTAATTTCAGCTTGTTACCTGTATAAAAGACACCTGGGAGCAAGAAATCTTGCGATCAAATACTTATTTTCCTCACTGACCTGCAAATCAATTTATAACTTTTTTACATGCATTGTTATTCTGTCTCTCACTGTTAAAATACACCGACCATAAAAATTATAGACTGATCCTTTCTTTGTCAGTGGACAAATGTTCAAAAGCAGCAGGGGATCAAATACTTATTTTCCACCACTGTATTCTCCTGGATGTCTGCCCGTCAACTCAAATTCAACATGTCTAAGACTGAACTCCTTATATTTCCACCCTCTACTACAGCTTTCACCCCTCAAATATCTCTCACTGTTGACAATGCAATCATAACTCCCACCTCCCAGGCCCATTGTCTTGGGGTTCTACTGGATCCCACCCTCTCTTTTATTCCTCACATACAGTCAATAACAAAATCTTGTCAGTTTCACCTAAAAAAAAAAAAAAAAAAACGTCATTATCTTACAGAAGACACACCTAAAATTTTAATACACACTCTCATCATATCTTGACTCGACTACTGCAATTCACTCCTTGCTGGCCTTCCCATCTCTCTTCTGTCTCCTCTTCAATCCATAATGAACGCCGCCTTTAGATTCATCGTCCGGCTCCTCTCTGTCAATCACTCCAATGGCTTCCCATAGCCTCCAGAATCAAATTTAAAATCATGCCCCAACATATAAAACCCTCAACAACAGTGCACCCTCTTATATCTCTGCTTTTGTTTCAAAATACTCTCCCAGCCGCCCCCTTCATTCTGCTAATGACCTTCTTCTTTCCTCCTCTCTTATCACCTCCTCTCTACTATATGGAACTCGTTGCCTCGCTCCATTAGACTGTGTTCCTGCCTCAAAACCTTTAAAAAATCACTAAAAATACACCTGTTTAAAAATCTTATCACCTATGTATTCGTGCATGCGCAGACATGTCACACATATAGTTAAGGCCGGGTGCAGGGGTACTGTAAGTAGAACCGTGGCACCTAAAATTAACCCCACAATGCTGGACCCCCGCAGTGTCCCTAAATTAACCCCTTTAGTTATAATTTCAAATTCCCAGTCGCTGTCCTGAAAGGACTTTAAAGGTCTTTAAAGGACCTGCGCTAAATAATGCTATTAGCCCCTGCCTCAGGAATAATATAAGTACTCCCAGGCACCTAAAATTAACCCCATCACTCATGAGGCTCTATACAGTGCCCATGAGGCCCTAATTAACCCCATCACTTATGATGGTCTATACAGACCCCCATAAGCCTCTATTTAACCCCATCACTTTTTGGGGTCTATACAGACCCCATAAGCCTCTATTTAACCCCATCAGACCAATAGGGGTCTATATATAATAATTCCTCCAGGACCCTAATGATACAAAGTCTAAGCACTACACTACACTATTAACCCTAACTATACCCCATTAACCCATGCCAAACCCCGTAAACCCTATCTCCCTATCTGGACTCAATAACCATATTTAGACCTATTTAACCCTAACTGTACCTACTTAACCCTATCTGGACCCAATAATCCTATCTAGGCCTATTTACCCCGTCTAGACCTATATAAGCCTATCTAATCCTATTTAACCCTAACTGGGCCTATTTAACCCCAAATGTATCCAGTAAAACCCCTCCTACCATATTAACCCTTACACTACCTACCCAACTCCTACCCTACACTATTCACCCCCCCCTTTTACCCATTAACCCCTACTACCCCATTAAACCCCCTCTACCCTGTTAAAACTCTACACTACTTACCTACCACCCTAATAATATCCCTATCACCCCATTAATTACAGGGGGAAAAAACAACTAGAATTACACAAAATAAAAAAAGACATTACACAAAATAAAAAAGGACATTATATACACAAAATATTACATTAATGAAAATTTAAAAAAAACTAATTTTCCAAAAAAAAACTACTTTGACAAAAATAAAAAAAGCTAAGTTACCAAAAATAAAAAAGCATACATTACAGGAAATAAAACATTCTATCTATATTGAATTAAACCCCTAACTACATTCAATTAAACCCCTATGTAAATTTAATTTAACACCTAACTACATTCAATTTAACCCCTAACTACATTCAATTGAACCCCTAAATACAATCCATTTAACCCCTAACTACATTCAATTTAACCCCTAAATACATACACTAAAAATCCCTAAGTCTGACCTAAAACCACCCCCCTCACTAAACTTAGAATAGGGTAAAAAAAAAAGGCCACTTACCTTGGCAAAATGCAGCGACGGGTTTCTGGCCTTCGTCCCTAGCATAACGGCCAATCCTTCATTGCCTCAGGTCCGGCGTCCGGCACCCCTAGAAAATAAATTAACATAAAATTAATAAAAAAAATAACACAACATATAAAAATAAACATTATCAATAGTCCACTTACCTTTCCGCGATGCCCCGTCCTTCCTGCAGTCTTCGCGGGCAGTTGTAACTGTCAATCAGATTGCAGCCAATCAGAAGGTACAGATGCCTTTAGCCAATCACAATGGGATATACCCTGTAGAATAAGGCCCTTAGATTGTAAGTTTGCAAGTTTGCAATCTTGGGTCAGTGCCTTGGAAACAAGCACTATGTACATTTGATTTTAAGCTCAAAACAGGGCCCTCCACTCTTTATGAGGTGTTAATTTTGAATATGTTGGTGCGTTACAAATAAAGATAATAATAATAATATTGAAAAAATAATATAGATAGTGTTAATATATAATATTCATGCCCTACCTACTTTTTCTTATACACTGGGAATATTCTATGGTTATAAGGACAGCGTTTGTTTAAGTAGATATATTATAACTTTTTAATAACAATATGCATAATTTATAATGGGTAATACTTTACTAAGCTAAGGAGAAAAGGCTCCATGAATCTGTCTACGACTGGATGATGCTAGAAGAAAGATCATGGAAATGTGTGGTTTAGGTAGGTGATATGACAATGTGGTTCTTGCTCAGTGATGTGATTACATATGATATATATATATATATATATGTCTTGTAACTTATGACTGCCATATAACATGGGGCAGGGAGGAGTAGTAAATGGTGTATGGGCGGAGCACAAATGTGAATGGGCCAAGAGAAGCATTATACCTATATCTGCTTTACAAAACAAATGTGGAATAATAATAGGTGAGTGACCATGGATTGTGCTTCAACATCTATCAACACCTTGCTCCACATTAACACAGTATTGTCATTCAAGTGTTTTTGATGCCTTAGACAAATTACAAATGCTTTGTCTGCCCCAAATTCAATAAAGAGAAATGTCTACAATGATAACATTACAGTAGACTCTCAGTTATCCGACAACCACAAGGATTGGTAGCTGCCGGATAAATGTAGTTTCTGGATGCTTGAGAGTTGCATATAAAAGAGGCCTAGATTAGCTGCTAATAGGATGCTCTGCTAAGTACATTTGTCAGTGAGGGCTGTTCTAGCAGCAGCAGCTTTCACTCCTTACTTACACACTGGTACGTTCGGCTGGAGGGCGGTGCTGAACCCGGGGAATATAACACCAACACTGCTCTGGCTCAGTCACTCATGCCTGTCTGCTTCCAGGTAAAATTGAATTGCAGAGACATACAGTGGATATAATCTAGGTACCTGTAAACATTTTGTGGCATCACAATCTGGCTCCTGGCATTTGTTGCGCCCTATAAAATGTAATTTTTAAAGTACAGTATCAAAAAATGTTATGGTTGCTTGAGAGTTCTGGTTAACTGAGAGTCTACTGTATTTAGTAAACATCAAGTAATAATGACAGGTAAAAAATACTATATATAAGACAATATTAAAAATAAAATCTGTAAAGTATTAAAATATTTATATTTTCAATGGAATGGTATAAATGTGGGACTTCAGTAGTACTTTTTATTTACTTTTAAATTGTTTGTATTTCAACCTATATTCATTATAACTAATAACTAGGAAATTGCCTGTCAAACATGACGGGAGTAAAATTGTAAGCCTGGGAATGCTGTTTGCCACAAACTGCGAGTCTATGGGCCCACTGAGCACCTTTGGCGCTCATTGCGAGCCGCAACTTTCCTGCTTTTGAATGTTCACCTTCAGCGCTCCTTGCTAGTCCTTCGGGCTAGTTTTTCGTTATGTTGCGTTTTTTCGGAAGCCATTTTTTTCTTGCTTAGACGATTTTCGATCGTGAAAAAATGGCAAATATGGTGCTAATAAATTAATTAATTAATTTGAGGCATATTTGTTGTTATTTTCAGGTGTTTAGAATTCCCTGGTTCAGCCGTTAAAGTCGGATTTTTGCAAGGCACACAGTTCATGTACTGGTTTCAGTCCTAAGTCGTTTGGGTCGTAAATTCTGCATGCGCCGCTGCCGATGAGCGACTGTGCACTCATCGCGAGCCCTGCAATGGGCGCTTTCGGTGTGCATTGCAGCCTAAGTCCTGCGGCGCTCATCTCGAATACGGAGGGAGATAGAGGGAAGGGACAGAGGGGAAAGAAACTGGAGGGAGAGGGGAGAAACACAGGGAAGGGAGAGGGGGAAGATATACATGGGGGGAAGAGACAAAGGGTAGGGAGATGGGGGAGAGACAAAGGGGAGGGAGAAGGGGGGAAGCGTCACGAGGGAGAGGGGGGAACACAGGAAGGGAGAGGGAGAGACACAATTTATCAAACTATATCATGCCATTTTTTACGGGCAAGTCTCTACTAATATATAACTTTCCTATTTCTTGGCTTTCAGGCACCTGTATATTAAAATAATTATCCAGTTTAACTACATTGTTGGTTGGAAGAAATGATAGGTACACAATGTGGTTGTTGTCCAATTGATATCTTAAAAAAATAAATTAATCACTATCCTTAAAAACTAGAAACATATATTTAAGGGCAAAAAAAGAACCAAAGGCCAATTTAGTTTGTCTTTCTCTACAACTGTGGTCAGCTTTTTTTTTACATAGTCTTTTTAAGAACGAAACTTGGTAATGGTGAAAATTTTAAGAAGGAAAGAAAAAAGAAAAAAATTAAATAAACACACTAAGGTCGGCAAACTGAGGTCTCTCTAAAATAATGATATTTATTTTTGAAAGCAATGACAGTTTTAACTGCCATTTTAATTGTGTTAGATGGAGATTTCCGTTTGTAAGTTGATTGGCAGAACCTAATATGATAGATTCCATAGCAGCATAATTGCATATAAAAGGTAGAGCATATATATTTTACAGTTTTGCCTATTTTTAAGTGTAGTTCTTCAAAGGAGCATTTTTAAACATAGAACTACAGTTATCCACCGGAAGGCTATTCTTCTTCTCTTTCTCAAATTTTCCAGTATCTTTCCCCACCAATTTAAAATCATTACCTCTTGTTCTTGCACTATTTCTTTGCTGAAAGAATGTCTATCCTGCATTTTATTAAACCCTTTAATTAGTTAATTTGCTAAAGTTGTTTGAGGTCAGCAAAAGCTTATCAGCAGGAATGGAGATGTTGTAGTTCTGATGGGTTTCTTTGATATATACTAAAACTAAAACACCTAAGGAGTCTAAACAAACTTAAAACATTTAAAGATTCACCAATGACACTTTGCATTTCACTTTGTGTTCATTTGTTATTAGCCATTAAAGTGAATATGACATAAACACACATAACATATTTCTTAAATCCCAGTTGTGACATAGGCATCAAGGACCACCCGGTTCTCTGGAGCCAGCCTTTCTAAAGTGAAGTTTATTTTGTTCAGATGAGTGAAGAAGAAGCATTGACATTTGTTTTCTAAGTGAAATAAAATCTCTTTTTGCATTTTATCGCTTCTGGTTTATGAGCACTAGATACTAAATGCTAACTTCTGTCTACCTCGCAAGTTCTTGGCTATGCATTTTACAAAGTTAATGATCTATCTATAAGATTTGATCCCCAGATTCCCTATGTCTCACAGCAGCTTTGAACAGATATCTGAATACTTTAATGTCTATGGTAATGGGGAAAATGCCATTATACATATATATATATATATATATATATATATATATATATATATATATATATATATATACAGTTACATAGTTACATAGTATTTGAGGTTAAATAAAGACTGTTAGTCCATCAAGTTTAACCTTTTTATATATCTTCTGATCCTTTTAATATGTGGACTATTTGTTATTTATTGTGTAGAGGAAGGCAAACAGAAAAATGAAACTTTGCCAATTGTCTCATAAGGGGAAAAAAAGCTAAATTCCTTCCTGACCCCAGATACTGGCGATCAAATTTCTCCCTGGATCAATATTCCTTCGCTAGTTATCTAGGATAGCCTTGAATGACCTTTTTATTTAAAACTATACCTACTGTATATACTCGAGTATAAGCAGAGTTTTTCAGCCCATTTTTTAAGCCCACACAGTATATGCTAATGACGTGATGTCACATGCGCGTCACGTCATCGTCAAGAAGGAGCGGAGGCCGGAGCATGAGCAGGTGAGTGAGTGTAAAGGGAGAGGGGGAGATATTTAGGGGGTTTAGAATGAGGAGGGGGTTTTAGAATGAGGAGGGGGGTTGAGGAGGGAGGTTGAGGAGGGGGGTTGAGGAGGGAGGTTGAGGTTGAGTAGGGGGTTGAGGATGGGGGGTTGAGGTGGAAGGATGAGGGAGGTTGAGGAGGGGGGTTGAGGAGGGGGGTTGAGAAGAAGGGTTGAGGAGGGGGGTTGAGGATGAGGATGGGGGGTTGAGGAGGGAGGATGAGGATGGGGGGTTGAGGAGGGAGGTTGAGGGGGAATGAGGAGGGGGTTGAGGATGGGGGGTTGAGGAGAGAGGATGAGGAGGGAGGATGAGGAGGGGGGTTGAGGTTGAGGAGGGGGTTGAGGATGGTGGGTTGAGGATGGGTGGTTGAGGAGGGAGGATGAGGATGGGGGGTTGAGGAGGGAGGTTGAGGAGGGGGGTTGAGGATGGCGGTTGAGGAGAGGGGTTGAAGATGGGGGGTTGAGGAGGGAGGTTGAGGATGAGGAGGGAGGTTAAGGGAGGGGGTTGAGGATGAGGAGGGAGGTTGAGGATGAGGAGGGGTGTTGAGGATGAGGAGGGGGGTTGAGGAGGGGGGTTGAGGTTGAGGAGGGGGGTTGAGGATGGGGTTAAGGAGAGGGTTGAGGAGGGAGGTTGAGGATGAGGAAGGAGGATGAGTAGGGAGGTTGAGGATGAGGAGGGGGGTTGAGGAGGGGCTTGAGGATGAGGAGGGGGGGTTGAGGTGGATGTGGGGGTTGAGGATGAGGGGGTTAAGGAGGGAGGTGGAGGATGAGGAAGGAGGATGAGGAGGGAGGTTGAGGATGAGGAGCGGGTTGAGGATGAGGAGGGGGGTTGAAGTTGAGGAGGAGGGTGAGGTTGAAGAGGGGGTTGAGGATGGGGTGGTTGAGAATGAGGGGGTTGAGGATGAGGAGGGAGGATGAGGAGGGAGGTTGAGGATGAGGAATGGGGTTGAGGAGGGAGGTTGAGAATGAGGAGAGGGGTTGAGGAGGGTGATAATGGAGGGGGGAAGAGACACAGGGAAGGGAGAGGGTAGAAGAGACACGGGAGAGAGAGGGGGGACACAGGGGGCAGCACATTTCCCACCCTCGGCTTATACTCGAGTCACTCATTTTACCCAGTATTTTGTGGTAAAATAGTTGCCTCGGCTTATACTCGGGTCGGCTTTTACTCGAGTATATACAGTAATCCCTTTTTAAAGTTATCGATCGAGTTCGCTGTCACCACCTCCTTTGGTAGAGAATTCCACAGTTTAACCACCTTAACTGTGAAGAACCCTTTTCTTTCTTTCAGGTGAAATCTTTTTTCCTCTAACCTCAAGGGATATCACTTGACAAAGCCTTATACTGACACTGGATGTTTTTAAATAAGGTAATCATATCCCCTCGTAGACGCCGTAGGGAAAATAAGTTTAATTTATAGTAATAGTTACATAGGGCCTCATTCTATTATCGGCCGTAGGAGATGCGGAGCCGCAAGGACCGGCCGCAAGCTATTTGCCTATTCTATTCATTTCCGGCCGAGGGCTCCGGCAGGCTTGCGGCCGGGTCGCCCTGTTATCCCTTGCGGCCGCACACGCAGCAGGAAAGCCTTTGATCTTAAACGGCCGCAAGAGTTTCGGCCGCAAGAAAGCCCCGGTTGCTATTCTATTGCTCCGGGAACCCTCTCGGCAAGGCTAAAACCGAGCTGCAGCTTACTTGCACCAAAAAGGTCCCGCAAGCAAACAATTAAGCACATAATATAGCCATCCTGCACTCTGATGAGACAATAAAGTGGTTGGAGGTGTTAGCATTCATAGCACAACATTCCCCTGCACTCAAATCTGAAAATAATTTTTATTTTAATTAATGTCAAATATCCGTGGACAAAGTTCCAAGGGCTTGGAGCACCTCAGACCCGCCCAGGCTGCGGGACGGAAAATAAACTGTTAATGAAATAGCGGATTTGGGCGATGTGCAAGCTTGAGAGGGTGTTGTTATTAATCCTCATGTCCCCCATTATGATGCCTATCATTTACAGAGCTTTACAGTGCCATCTTGAATTTATATTTGCATTTAAAGTTTTCTGACCTTGCGGCCGGTTGCATGATATGCGGCCGGCCGTAAGGGGGATATCCTTGCGGCGCCGTCCATTTGAATTGTAAGGTAAAGGTAGCTCTACACGGGGCCGTAAGACGGCCGCAAGGAATCGCAGCTTTGTGGCCGTTTTACGGCCGATAATAGAATGAGGCCCATAGTAAATAAAGTTGAAAAAAGACTTTCAGTCCATCAAGTTCAACCTTTTAAGATCTCCTCTGATCTGCAATATGTGGATTAGTTATTAATCAATTAGTTGTTAATTAATTATTAAACAATTATTTCATTATGTATTTTTAATTTTATTTATTTTTTAAATTATTAATGAATCCAGAGAAAGGCAAACAGAAAAAAAAAAAAGTGAAACTTAGCCAATTGTCTCAAAGGGAAAAAAAATAAAGTCCTTCCTGAACCCAGATACTGGTGATAGGATTTCTCACTGGATCAATACTCTCTCTCTAATTACCCAGGATAACCCTGAATTCCCTTTTAAATTAGAAATAAATCCAGTACCCTTTTAAAGTTATCTATCGAATCAGCTGTCACCACCTCCTCTGGTAGAGAATTGTACAGATTAACCACCCTTACTGTGAAGAACCCTTTTCTTTCTTTAAGGTGGAATCTTTTTACTTCTAACCTCAAGGGATGTCCTCTTATCAGTTTAAAACCTTTTGGCACAATCTTTATACTGACCCTGGATGTATTTATATAAGGTTATCATATCTCCTCTTAGACGCCTTTTTTCTAGAGAAAATAAGTTTAATTTGGTTAGTCTTTCTTCATAACTTAGCCCCTCCAATCCCCTTATTAGTTTTGTTACCCTTCTCTGTACTTTTTCCAGCTCGAAAATGTCCTTTTTATGAAGAGGTGCCCAAAATTGTACTCCATATTCCAAATGAGGGTGTACTTGTGATTTGTATAGTGGGATAATTATGTTTGCTTTCCTTGATTTTATACCCTTCTTAATACATGCTAATATTTTACTTGCCTTTGCAGCTGCTGCTTGGCATTGAGCACTGCTACCTAGGTGTTTTCCACAAGTACTCCCAAAACCCTTTCAATATCAGATACCCCTCCATTAAGATTATAAATTTCATGGCTATTTTTCCTTCCCAAATGCATAACCTTACATTTATTTGTATTAAATCTCATCTGCCATTTAGCCGCCCATTTCTCTAATTTATGCCAATCCCTTTGTAGGGAAAGTACATCATTATCTGATTTAATTACCTTGCACAACTTCATGTCATCATCAAAAATGGAGACACTACTTCTACGTCCTACTTCTACGTCATTAATAAATATGTTAAAATGGAGAGGACCTAATACTGAACTTTGAGGAACCCCACTTACCACATTAGTCCATTTGAAGTATGTTCCATTTACAACAACCCTTTGCTTCCTGTCCTTTAACCAGCTCTCAATCCATCAGCAGATATTTACTGCAATTCCTGTATCCCTTAGTTTGCTCAAAAGTCTCCCATGTGGCACTGTATCAAAAGCCTTTGCAAAATCCAAAAAGACTACATCCACTGAGTTGCCCTGATCCAAGTTCCTACTAACCTCCTCATAGAAACTAATTAGATTGGTCTGACATGACCTATCCTTCACAAATCCGTGTTGGCTGCTACTTATGATCTTGTTCAAATAGACATATTCTTGTATACTGTCCCTTATTAACCCTTCTAAAAACTTCCTAACTACAGATGTGAGACTCACTGGTCTATAATTCCCCAGATTTGCTCTTGCTCTCTTCTTAAATATTGGTATCACTTCTGCTGTTCTCCAGTAATCTTGTAGCGACCATGTGGTGCCTTGCAAAAGTATTCACCCCCCTTGACTTTTTACCTATTTTGTTACATTAAAACCTTAAGTTCAATGTTTTGTTAATCTCAATTTTATTTGATGGATCAGAACACAATAGTTTAAGTTGGTGAAGTGAAATGAGAAAAATATATACATTAAACTATTTTTTAGAAATAGAAAACAGAAAATTGGCATGTGCGTATGTATTCACCCCCTTTGTTATGAAGCCCATAAAAAGCCCTGGTGCAACCAATTACCATCAGAAGTCACATGATTAGTGAAAAGCTGCCCACCTGTGTGCAATCTTAGTGTCACATGATATGTCATTACATATACACACCTTTTTTGAAAGGCCCCAGAGGCTGCATGATGCACCACTAACCAAACACTGCCATGAAGACCAAGGAACTCTCTAAACAAGTAAGGGACAATGTTGTTGAGAAGTACAAGTCAAGGTTAGATTATAGAAAATATCCAAATCTTTGATGATCCCCAGGAGCACCATCAAATCTATCATAACCAAATGGAAAGAACATGGCACAACAGCAAACCTGCCAAGAGACGGCCACTCATCAAAATTCATGGACCAGGCAAGGAGGGCATTAATCAGAGAGGAACCACCGAGACCTAAGGTAACCATGGAGGAGCTGCAGAGTCCCACAGCAGAGATTGGAGTATCTGTGCATAGGATGAAAATAAGCCGTACGCTCCATAAAGTTGGGTTTTATGACAGAGTGGCCAGAAGAAAGCCATTACTCATGGCACATTTTGAGTTTGCGAAAAGGCATTTGGGAGACTCACAAAATGTATGGAGGAAGGTGCTCTGGTCTGATGAGACTAAACTTTAACTTTTCAGCCATCAAAGAAAACGCTATGTCTGGCACAAACCCAACACATCACTCAAAGAACACCATCCCCACATTGAAACATGGTGGTGGCAGCATCATGCTGTGGGGATGTTTTTCAGCAGCTGGGACTTGGAAACTGGTCAGAGTTGAGGGAAAGATGGATGGTGCTAAATACAGGGATATTCTTGAGCAAAACCTGTACCACTCTGTGCGTGATTTGAGGCTAGGATGGAGGTTCACCTTCTACCAGGACAATGACCCCAAACACACTGCTAAAGCAACACTTGAGCGGTTTAAGGGTAAACATGTAAATGTGTTTGAATGGCCTAGTCAAAGCCCAGACCTCAATTCAATAGAAAATCTGTGGTCAAACTTAAAGATTGCTGTTCACAAGCGCAAACCATTCAACTTGAAGGAGCTGGAGCAGTTTTGCAAGGAGGAATGGGCAAACATCCTAGTGGTTTGGATAAGTCTCTATGAGCTTGCCCCAAGAGTCTCAGATGAAAAGTCTGGGATACCCTGTCAATATGAAAGATACCTTCTGATTTCTTTTTTTTTTTTTCTCCTTATGCTGTTTTTCCTTTGCACGAAATTTTGAATTCATTTTTGGAAAATGTTAAGCTAGTTTAGTGGCTCCTGTCTCCTTCCTCATCTCCACTTACCCGGGTTGAACACTCTCCCGGAAGATATATACTGTATTGGTCCGAATATAAGCCGCACCCGTAAAATTCAAGGGGAAAAAAATAGATAAAAGATAGTACTCAAATATAAGCCGCACCCGTAAAATTGTAGAGAAAAAGACTCTCAAAGTGATCAGCCATTGCAAGAAACGGGATTTCTAATTAGCACTGTAGCTTTTTTTGCAGGTTACAGGATTTACAGGATGTTAGAATCACTATAACCAATAATCGCTATTCAATATCGCAGTCTCAAGCACGAAAATCGGCACCCTTAACTTCCAATTATGCAAATCGGCAGTCATTTTGCGTTCGTGAATAGAAGCCGCACACCTAACAAGCAAAGTTCGCAAATCGGCAATGATTTTTTTTACAGTCGCGAATATAAGCCACACCCGTAACTCGCAAGCTCAAAAATCGGAAAAAAGGTTCGGTTTATATTCGGACCAATACGGTAGATCAGCATTTTTGGGCTCATGTATTTTGTTTATTTATATGTTTTTGTTCTGTTTGTCTTACTATATCTATTAAGGACACTGTGTATATAATCAAGTATTTGCAAGATATGAGCATAACACATTATAAGTCTGTTTAATCGACTGTTGATCTTTTCAACCTTGTTGCCTTAAATACTTAATGTCATTTAGAAAATGACCCATGATGTAATGAATGCTTTTTTTAATTGATTGTATCTTTTTCTATATTTATAAAATAAAATGAAAAATGAAAAAAAAGATGTAATAAAAATTATATGTTGTTGTATAGTCATTCAATCATGTTTGACTCTCCGTGATATTATGTACCTCAGCATGCCAGTATTTCCTATCCATATGTCTCTGGTCATGCTTATCCATAAGGTTATCTTGGAAAAGATACTGGAGTGGGTGGCCACTTCATTCTCCAGTTTACTGTGATTTGTTTGACCTCTCTGCTATGACCTGCCTATCTTGGGTGACACTACATGGTATAGCTCACAGCTTCATTGTAGTACAGAAGCGCTTTCACCACAACAAAGGTAGTGATACAAAAGGTGGAAAAAGTATATACATTTCTCTAAATTTTCACCTTATCAAATTATATTAAAATGGCTGACCATGGACTTCAGCTGCGCCTTCCAACACTATGTAAATGCTGCAGTGCAGCAATATTTGCAGGCACTATGCTGGTGCAACTATCTAGTTTGAGCTTGAGTATATTATCATGCTACAAACACATCCAGAAACAAATATGGCTGCAGCAACTACCCTAAATGCAAACAGTAAAGCAGGTCCTACCTGCTTCATTTGGGGGGGGGGGGGGGGAACTAATCACGAAAGAGTGCTATGACAAGCTTTATTCATGTTAAAAATAAGTAATGGCATATATTCAGAAAAAAATATTGTGTTTAATATTGTATGTTTTTCTTTTTATTTAACCCCTGTATAGCACTACAGAATATGTTGGTGGATTACAAAAAAAAAACTACAATAATATTATAATAATATTTCAAATAAAAAACTATGAGAAACATTAATCAGATGTGTTAATTATTTATTATTTATCAGCTATTGTTTATTATTTATCAGTTTTTCTTTAAGAAGGTAAGTGATCTGCTTCTCTAAATAGAGAAGCCTCTAAGAAGCACTGTGATGCCCTTGTGAAGCTTAGTGATTCTTCCCCAGCATGTGGTATTAAAACCTGATATGGTTTGAATTACAATACACAATATATTTATTTGAGCTGTCTCTGTTTCCTCATTATCATCATGCCTAAAATCCTTTTTTTTTTTTTTAAACTAACAGCTTAGGACATTTTTCAGAGGAACAAAGCTTGTTTAATTGACCATATGGTCACCTTTTATTTAGCCTGGAACGGCTGATGTTAATATTATTGTATTAACATTTTAATAGATGCTGCCGTGGTGTTTACCCAATCCAGACAAAACTTGCCTACAGATGAATGAAGTTGGCGCCTGTGAGATTTATGATACAGTACTCAGCTCTGCGATGTTTAATCAAGGAGTTAAAAGAAAAATCCTTTATGATCATGCACAAACATAAACCTAACATTAGGATGCTGGCGTTCAATGTCAAACATTACCTCTCTGTACATAAAGAATTATTCTAAAATAAGCAGGGGTTTAACAGTGAATGACATCAGCCTTCAACCTTCTTTTGTAACAGTGCCATTCATAGACATGTAGACTATGACAAAATGGGGGTGGAGCTAACAGACAGTTCAGATTATATACATATGCTTTTTTATACATGATATATTTATATATTTATAGTGCATTCTTATACTATCTCTACAAATATCCTCTATAATTACAGTTTATAATCAAAAATATACATTGTATACATACTATAGTATGTATATAGTGTATTCTTATACTTTCCCTCCAAATATTGTCTGCAATTACAGTTGATGATCAAACATATGCTTTTTATACATACTATACATAAAGTGTATTCTTATACTATCCCTACAAATATCCCAATTATAGTTGATCATAAAACATATGCATTTTATACATAATATAAATATATATATATATTTATATATATACATATACCAGCAACTTGCCCGTCAAAAATGCCGGCAATAAAATTTGAAGCCTGGCACAATGTGAGCCTCACCCCCTATACCTCTCCCCCCCTCTACTTGACAGGAGCCACTCATTGTAAGCCTCTCCCCCAGTCTACTTCCTCTCCCTCCCCTGTATCTCTTTTCCCCTTCTCCCTTCCCTGTGTCTCTTCCCCCTCTCCCTCCCTTCTGTTTCTCCTCCCCTCTCTCCCCTGTTTCTCTCCCCTCCCTCCCCTTTGTCTCTTTCCCCCATCTCTCCCCTGTGTCTTTCCCCCTCTCCCTCCCCTGATTCTCTTCCCCTTCTCCCCCCTGTGTCTCTCTCCCTCCCATGTGTCTCTTTCCCCCCTCTCGAACCCTTGTGTCTACTTTGCCCATCTCCCTCCCCTGTGTCTCTCTCCCTGCTCTGTGTCTCTTCCCCCTCCCTCACCTGTGTCTCTTTCCCCCTCCCTCCCCTGTGTATTTCGCTCTCTCCCTCCCCTATTTCTCTTCCCCCTCTCCCTCCCCTATTTCTATTCCCCCCTCTCCCTCCCCTATGTCTCTCCCCTCTCCCTCCCATGTGACTCTTTCCCTATCTTCCTCCCTTGTGTTTTTCCTTCCCTCCCCTGTGTCTCTTCCCCCCCTCCCTCCCCTGTGTGTCTCCCCCATGTATCTTCCCCCTCCTCCTTCCCCTGTGTTTCTTCCCTCCCTCCCCTGTGTCTTTTTTCCCCCTCCTCACTTCTCTGTGTCTCTTCCCCCCATCTCCATCCCCTGTGTCTCCTTCCCCCATCTCTCTCCTCTGTGTTTCCTTCCCCCATCTCCATCCCCTGTGTCTCCTTCCCCCATCTTATTAAGAAAGCATCACAAATATATAATCTAATTAATCTTAAAATTCCACAATATTACTCACATTTAAAAATCATAAAATCATATAACTCAAACACATATAAATTGCTGCTTTAGTCCAAATTCTTCTACCATGTATTTAAAACATCTTGTTTAAGACTTTTTTTTATGAGAAATATTGTACAAAAGTATAGAAAGTGAGGGATTGTTTTCTCATCCTCTGTCCTGATAAACTACAGAAAGCAGAGTTGCAGTGAGCCTTGTGAACTGCAACATATTTAGTTTTTTTCCCATTGTTTTTAATGTAAGTCACCGAAGAAAACGCAATTAACAGGATCTCCATGAGTAAATGCATTTCATCTTAAACCTATTTTTTAGTTCACCATTAATTAACATTTATTATTGTTTATTTGTAACATTCCAAAATAATGCATTTGCAAACAGCAACAGAAAATAGCGTTTAAGAACGCAGTTTACCTAAATAATGGCCATTGCTTAACCATCACCACCACTCATTGTCCTGAGCTCTACTAAAAGTAAGTGAAACATTTTAACTATGATAACATTGATTAGGCCAGGGGTTTCCAAGTTTGTTCCACTCACAGGCCTCCATTTGAGGATTTCCTTTCTGTTCACAGGAGAGTCAATCAGCATGACTAAAGAACCGATAGTCTCACCTGGTTGCAGCAGGGATATCCTCAAATCCAGACCTGTGTGCAGCCCACCAGGACCGAACTTGGACAAACCTGTATTAAGCTGTCTTGAATAATGCTATTAACGTTGTAATCTTTCACTTTCTTTCAGTAGTGCTTAGGACATTGATAGAGGTGGGGAAGGGAACAGCAGTGGCCATTAATTATAAATTAATTATATTTTCCACTAAAATGATTTGCTTATGTTTGTACGTGTATTTTTAATGTTAATTAATGGTGAACCAAAATTAGATTTAGCATAATTAGTGCAGACACAAGCCCTTTAACTTGTGTAATTTAAAGGCAGAGCAAAAACATGGGGGTAGATTTACTAAGCGTGTACTAAGCATGTTCTCACCTGAGATGAGGTGAGCATAGCTGTAATAACATGAAGACGATTGTTCCCCATAGGAAATAGTACATAGTAATTCAGGATATAACGTGAGATGCACTTGAGATGTTTAGTAAATCCCCCCATTTTAAAAAAAATCTGTTTTAGTATTAATTTTCTTCAACTAATATAATTTATTGGTCCTATCCTGTTTTGGGCGCGCCCCTGTTGTCCGGTGTTGTGCGCCCCCACCTACGTCACCATCTACTGTTATAAATTAGTTACTACGCCCGGTAAGTGGTTAGGTGGTTAGGGTTAAGTAGTTAGGGTTAGAGGGTTAGAGTTAGGGGGTTAGGGTTACGAAGTTAGGGTTAGAGGGTTAGGGGGATAGGGTTAGGAAGTTAGGGTTAGAGAGTTAGGGGGTTAGGGTTACAAAGTTAGGGTTAGAGGGTTAGGGGGATAGGGTTAGGAAGTTAGGGTTAGAGGGTTAGGGGGTTAGGGTTAGGGGGTTAGAGGGTTAGGGTGTTACACTACATTGCGTGCTTCCGAAGAGTCGGCGTCAGTGCGCTTCCACAGCGGCGCACAAAAACAGGATAGGTCCAATTTATTTTCAAAAAATGTTTGCATTGTAGAAAACATGATTTTAAAAAAAAGTTTTTGCACTACAGTGGCCCTTTAAATTTAATTGATCAAGTGCTAAGAAATATCCAGGAATGCACCAAAAATAGCAGTAAAAAGAAAAACACTCCTATCCAGAATAGTCGTCTACCTCCCATCTTAGACATGTGGGACTGTCCACAAGACTCCTTATAATGAGGGGAGTTAGAGGGAGGTGAATTTTTTTTAAAGATTGGTGGTAAATGCCTGTCACTGAGCTTAGTGTGTTTATATAAGAAATGCAAGCATGTGGAGGAATCAGCATGAAGCACCACACCTGGTAGAAAAGACAACTTGCTCCAGCCCGTGTTCCATAAGAGCGGCTCCACAAAGTCTAGCCAACATCTGGAATGGATATCCAGAGACACAGTGCAGCCCTGACTGGCGTTCCTTACTACCTTTGTACTTTCAATGCAAATTGAAAAGCAAAACAGACATCAGTGATATATTTATATAGCTGTCTTCAAGCTGTATTTTCTATTCCATCTGCTGCACATGATAACTTCCAAGTGTTTATGAAGAAAAAAGCCCAAGATGTTTAAGCTCTTGATTGTACAGCTACTTCACATTCTTCTTTAGCATTAAGATTACATGTTGATCATTATTTATTTGACAACGTGTGTATGCCATGTTGAGGCAATGCTCAGGATGTTTTATTAATAATAGGAATTTGGGATTATTGTGTTACAGATGCAGATCTTGTTTTGAGCCTTTGAAAGATTCAGTTTTCTAATGCAAGTCCAAAGCAATCCTGATTAGATATTAACCATTAAACCATTTAAATGAGCCTGAGAGGTAAAAAGGAATAAATGATTAAATAAATGTGGCCAATGGGACAAACAGTATCTATCTATCTATCTATCTATCTATCTATCTATCTATCTATCTATCTATCTATCTATCTACCTATATATCCATCCATCCATCCATCCATCTATTTATCTATCTATATATGTGTCTATCTCTATCTATCTATCTATCTATCCATATATCTGTCTATCTCTATCAATCTCTATCAATCTATATCTATCTATCTCTATCTATCTATCTATCTATCTATCTCTATCTATCTATCTCTGTCTATGTCTATGTTATTTTCTAAGTTAAGAATACTATCTATCTATCTATATCTATCTCTATCGATATATCTCTATCTATCTATCTATCTATCTATCAATCTATCTATCTATCTATCTATCTATCTATCTATCTATCTATCTATCTATCTATCTATCTATCTATCTAACCATGTCTATCTATCTATCTATCTATCTATCTATCTATCAATCATATGTCTATATATATATATATATATATATATATATATATATAGCTAGCTATCATTTTTTTAGATTTACATACAGAAAAGAATACTAGCACACATGCAGTATGTGTTCACAGCATACTTTTCATAAAATAAGCACCGTTGTTCTAATAAGAATTAATACATTAGTCACATAAAACAGAAAAATTGATCTAATGGCAGATAAGAACCAAAATGGTCCATCTAGACTGCCCATTATATCTACCCAAATGGTTTACTTGAATACCGTTAAAGCCTTCTTTAAGCTTCAATTGCTTAAGTGTGTAAAAGAATATCTGATGTTATCAATGTAGTATGCTTCATAGTGATGGTATTGTATAGGATGTGTGTATGTATGTAGATAGATAGATAGATAGATAGATAGATAGATAGATAGATAGATCCACAAATGAGGGCATTAGATCATATCCACTATACAACAATTTTACTCTGTATACTGCATGCAGAAAATCAAAAGTATCAAAACATATATTTAAACTAGGAACTTGCCCGGCCAAAATGACGGGATTAAAATTGTAAGGCTGGTAATGCGGTTTGCCACACAATGTGAGGCTTTTGGCGCGCTATGTGCGTTTGGCGCTCATCACGTGCTTCGCAATAAGCACCTTCGGCTTCACGTTTCCTGCTTTGCACTGATCACCTTCAGCGCTCATCGCAAGCCTTTCCTCTCTCCTGCACTCATTGCAAGCCTCTCCCACTCGCAGTGCACATCCTTTGCCGCTCATTGCAAGCCTTTCCTCCTGCCTACTGTACCTTAACCTGCAAGTTTAGGTCTCTCCCCTGTGTCTTTCTCTTCTGTGTGTCTGCTGAATGTTTGAGTGGCGCTGTGACTGCCGTTGGTTTTATTTTCAAAGTCTCACGTGCCTGACGTTGTTGGTGTAAGTGTTAGTGTCTTCAGCGTTGTGTATTTTGTACGTTTTGCAAGCCTGGCATTGCTGAGCCTCGTTTTCATGCTGTTTCAGAAATGTTTGCCATTTTTTTCCTCGCTTAGACAATTTTTGAGTGACGAACAACACCAAATATGGGTGAAATTCGCTTGCAACCTCACTCCCAGGCTTCCTGTGTCTCCCCCTGTGCTGTGTGTGAGTGTGTTATAATTTTTTGCATATGTTTTTCTTTGTTTTGGTGTGTTTTTAGAGCTACTCGCTTGAACAGTGCTGCGCCGCTGCTGCGCCTCGCTTTAAGAGGCTTGCATGTGTGACGGCACCACTGGCTCGCCTCGCTTTGAACGGATCGTGGTTGCGACCTCGCATTGTGAGGTCGCAACTGCGTTACCAACATCGCAAACGTTACAAACAGCTCAAAGATCCACACTATATATGTGATATCTAATATGTTATGCAGCAGTATACAGATGAAACTGGAGGTCAGCCAATCAAAAAGTCTGTGAGGCCCCTGTTCTAGCAAAACCACAAAGCTGTAATGCCGGGCTGACAAACTAAGTATTGCCATGAACCTGTTATGTGACTAAGGAAATATTAATATTGTAAAACATAGGTGATTTTGTGTATGCTGCCTAATACATTGTACAGAGTAAAGGTGTTTAGAATTATTCTGTGCTATTTATCAATATATCTATATATCTATATAAATATACCGTATATATATATATATATATATATATATATATATATATAAATATATATATATATATATATATATATATATATATATAGCTCCTTGCTCTCCCACAGGTGCTTGTTTAATCCCTTGCAGAGGTTCAGTATTAATGACCCTTGAGGCATGCTGATGGATTGGTTCACACAAGATCAAAAATGTTACACAGGAAGATATAGCAATGTATATTTTTTCTTTCACTCTCCACCAAAAAGACAGCTGGTCTGCAACAATTCTAAACTAAATTCTTCCCAATTTTAGCTAAATTTTAGCTCATAATAGCAGGATTTGCTTGACATATTATTGTAACAAACTTCCAGAAGTCCCACTTCTAACAGCAGTGATTTTCCAAAAAAAGTTAAAATTGAATTTTTTGCACGTTTCTGATATTTTCCTTTTGGATTGTAAAGTGGTTTATATGTTACAGGGCTAATGTCACCAAATTATGTTGCGACTAACTTATAAGTCTGTAGAAAAAAAATAGTATTGATTTGTGCATAACATTAGGATATACAGCCAGGGCTGTATCTACCTTTTGAGTACGCAAGGTATGCACGGCCCCATTTTTGTGTAAGTTCCCTTTCCTGTTGTCTTGTTCTAGGTGGTTACCCCCTAGTAGCCAGTCTATGAACTGCAACATATCATTTTTTTTTAAGCCAAGAACCTTTTTTTTTTTACAAAGTAACGCCCCTCAGAGGGAAGAGCCCCTGGGAGGTGGCCTAGTAGCCTAATGGGTAATCCGGCCATGTATACAGCAATATTGTTATTCAATAAAATTATAGCATATAACCAGTGGCAAAGCAAGTGAATGAAGCACCCTGGTGGAGGTCAATAAAAAAGCAAAAAATATATGTAGTTGGTGAGATCACACCTTGGTGTGTTATATTATTAAAATAGTTATCTGTCTCTCCTCTAGTAAATTAAGAGACCCACTTTACTCCAATGAGCAGAGGGCCCCTACCCTGTGTGGGTCCTAGTGCTTTGCACTTGCTACTCCAGCAGTAGCTCCACCACTGCATATTTTTGTCCAAGTGTAGTAAGGGCCGGATCTACCTTTTTGGAGCCCTTAGGCAGTGAAGTGGAGGAGCCGCTGTGAGTGAGTATGCGAGGTATGCACGGACCCATTTTTACCTTTTCTGTGCATTTAAGTCCCTTTTCCTGTTGTAATTCTCTTGTTCTAGGTAGTTACCCCCTACGAGCCAGTCTATAAACTGCAGCATTTCTTTTTTTTTTTTAAGCCGGGAACCTTTTTATTCAAGTGTTGCCCCCTCACTGGTAAGCGGCCTTAGGCGGCTGCCTAGTTGGCCTAATGGGTAATCCGGCCATGAGTATAGTATGAGTATGATATTCAACCAAATTTTACACATGTGAGCAGAGTTTTTGCTTTATTTTAAGATAATGCAAATCACAATTACTTTATGTGTTAGTGGTTCATAAATGCATACAGGAAAACTAAGGTTACAAATGTTTTGTTTGCATGAAAAATGAGTGCAGCAATGGTAAAGAATGCTCTTTAAATACCCTTGGAGACTGATTTTCAAATAAAGAGGGGTATTTGCTAAGCTATCAAACGGGCCACTGAGGTGTGAATGGCTGTGATGGTCATTACACCCACTGTCATGTTTAGTACATTTGTCCCAATATCTCCTTCCATTTTTTAGATATATCAGGTGCAACCAGTAGAGGGAGTGCCAGATTTCCCCATAAAGATACCGGAATTGACGCAGCTTTATTAGAGTTAGATGGAGGTCCAGACTATGCCAAAAGCAGTTTGTACAGCGATATTTTAACCCTTCCTTTCAATACCCATTTTTTCATTGAAACAACACATTAATGTAATGTTAACAAAACAATTGTGACTTCAGAGTAGCTATAGGTTCATGGGAAGAATAAAATCCCACCCTTCTCTTCTACCTGTAAGCTCTAGGAACAAGGACCTTATTTTTGTTGCCCCAAGCTGCCTGTTGACCCATTTGTATCACATTTGTATTTCATTTTTACTTACACTTACTTTTTTCTACTTTGTCAATAGAGCTACGGAAAGTGATGGAGCTTTATAAATAAAAAGTAATAATAGTAACAATAATAAAAAAATGACACATCTACAGCCTTATAAATTGCGATTCGGTAAATCTAAAACGGCTCTATTTCAGCACATAGCATATTTTTTTTTACCAAAGTTTTTAGTTAGTGAACTTCTATCCAAAAGCAAGGTCTTCACTAACTAAAAACGTCTGTAAATAAAATATGATGTGTGCTTTAATAGAGCCCTTTTAAATTTGCCAAATCTCAATTTAATAAGGCTGTTAAAAACTATAATATAAATGAAAATCAGATAAGGAGTGTAAGATTTAATTAATGTTGGCAGGGGGTACCAAGTAGAGTACTCCATTTACAGACCACTGGGAGGTAAACTTACGAATCCTCCAAGTGGACAAAGTCAAGTAGTACTCTGCCCGGATACAGGAGCCTGGGACATAACCACTTATGGTAGTGGAACCTCCTCTGCTAGACACTTCTTCCTGGACATATTAATAGCCAGTTTGGCTAGTGCCAGGAGCAGCCTGACAAGGAGGTCCCTGGCCGTATTGCCCCAGGACACAAGGCACCCCAAAAAGAGAAATGTAGCCAGAACTACAGGAGGAGGCCCTTCAAAAGTGATAAGAGGGGCTGACACCAGTAAAATAAATATGATACACTGACTCTCCACAGAATGTAAATATAGCTCAGTAAATTAGATAAGACTTAAACACCTAAAATTCTACCAAAAAAAGCAATGAACATAGCTAGAACTAAGCCCTATTATTCATTTTTATAGAATATACACTAATGCTGAAATCTTTGTTATAAGACAATTTAGATTTGTATATATAGGTACTAATCAGAGGTGGAGCATCTGTCGGTGCAGGTGGTGCAATGCACCAGGGACCTCCTGGGGGTGGGTGTAGCAATGCTGGCATTTTTCTTTTTTTTTGTATTTATATTTTATATATATATATATATATATATATATATTGTTGCCACTCTCTGGCTCCCTACCCCACCACAGTCTACCTCACCCCAGCTCTGCCTTGGCCCCCTTGAGCCCCCCTCCTTAGGCCCCCATTCGAGAGTGTTTGGTGCGGTCCCACAATTGCGATTGCGCATGTATCTTTTTCAGCAGAATTCTTAGAGTGGGGAGTTGGGCCAGGCCATTATATTGAGGTATTTTTAAAGGTAGTTTTTTAATTACACATGACCAAGATACTCACTAATTACTCTGTAAATCCATAATTTACTATTTTTTATTGTGACAGATAATCATGTAATTTATCAGTTTATTGCAGCATTAATTAGTATGTTCTTAGTCAATACAAATATGTGTTACATTTTGAATCGTTCCTAGTTTTGTACCTTGATTTTTAGTAACACAATATAAAATTGTATACAATGCATAGATCTCTGTTAAACCTTCTGGCTGATCGTATTCATCAGAGCGAATTTATATAAAATTATTTCAAAAGCGAATTATTTATAGTGAGCTAAACAAAATATCTATTTTGAAAAGATGTTTATGAGACATTCAGCAGAGATAGTGGATTTGGAAATAAGAAGTCTTGTGTACAGATTTTATATAAATGTGACTCTATACAGCACAGGCAATATTTAGAAATGGAAATAAAAATATAAATGTAAAGAGGGGACTAATCTGTATATAAATGTGTTTTGTCCAAAACAATCTCACATTCGTATAATTAATATCATCAGATTTTTTCTTACAAAGATATATTTATGCTCATACCATCCAATACACAACTATATACAAATATATACTGTATAATATTGATCCAAGTACCAAAAACAATTCTTAAATAAATATATTTCAGAAATCTCTATCTATATACAGTATATATCCAAAAAGAGTATTGCTTTTCACTTGTATATTTATATATAGTTCACCACAACAATCATTTAATATATGGTGGGCAAAAGAGCAATAGAAGCCCTCCACCATACAGTAGTATAGTATATACAGTGAATATAAAAAGTCTACACAGCTCTGTTAAAATGCCAGGATTCTGTGCTGTAAAAAAATGAGAAAAAGATAAATCATTTCAGAACTTTTTCCACCTTTAATGTAACCTATAAACTGTACAACTCAATTGAAAAAAAAACTGAAATCTTTTAGGTAGAGGGAAGAAAAAATATAAAAATAAAATAATATGGTTGCATAAGTATTCACACCCTTAAACTAATACTTTCTTGAAGCACCTTTTGATTTTATTACAGCACTCAGTCTTTTGGGGTATGAGTCTATCAGTATGGAACATTTTGACTTGGCAAGATTTGCCTACTCTTCTTTGCAAAAACACTCCAAATCTGTCAGATTGCGAGGGCATCTCCTGTGCACAGCCCTCTTCAGATCACCCCACAGATTTTCAAGCGGATTCAGGTCTGGGCTCTGGCTGGGCCATTCCAAAACTTTAATCTTCTTTAATCTTCATTCCTTTTTCGATTTGGATGTATGCTTTGGGTCGTTGTCATGCTGAAAGATGAAGTTCCTCTTCATGATCAGCTTTCTAGCAGAAGCTTTAAGGTTTTGTGCCAATATTGAGTGTTATTTGGAACTGTTCATAATTCCCTCTATCTTAAATAAGGCCCCAGTTCCAGCTGAAGAAAAACAGCCCCAAAGCATGATGCTGCCACCACCATGCTTCACTGTGGGTATGGTGTTCTTTTGGTGATGTGCAGTGTTGTTTTTGCGCCAAACATATCTTTTGGAATTATGGCCAAAAAGTTCAACCTTGGTTTCATCAGACCATAAAACCTTTTCCCACATGCTTTTGGGAGACTTCAGATGTGTTTTTGCAAAATGTAGCCTGGCTTGGATTTTTTCTTCGTAAGAAACGGCTTTCGTCTTGCCACTCTACCCCATAGCCCAGACATATGAAGAATATGTGAGATTGTTGTCACATGTACCACACAGCCAGTACTTGCCAGATATTCCTGCAGCTCCTTTAATGTTGCTGTAGGCCTCTTGGTAGCCTCCCAGACCAGTTTTCTTCTTGTCTTTTCATCATTTTTGGAGGGAGCTCCAGTTCTTGGTAATGTCACTGTTGTGCCATATTTTCTCCACTTGATGACGACTTCACTGTGTTCCATGGTATATGTAATGCCTTGGAAATTCTTTTGTACCCTTGTCCTGACTGATACCTTTTAACAATGAGATCCCTCTGAGCTTATATGCAAAGCCAAGGTTGGATTATGCACAAGCTGGGAATCCAACCCACAGACAGCCATTTCAAGGTTACTGCCTATCATCAGCATGGGGCGGGATCCCAGCTTGTGTTGTGGACCTTATGAGTAGGTAGTTCACCACAACAATAATTTATAATATGGTGGGCAAAAGAGAGATAGAAGCCCTCACCGTACAGTAATACAGTAAATAAATAGTACATCTGTGTTCACGCCCATGCTAATTAATGTTCTTAATGAATTGTTAAAATACTTTTTTGGTATTTATAATACTAAATGATTCCTTATTTAAAACTTTTACTATGACCATTTAACTCCTAATACAGGACTTTGACAAACCTTGCAAGCCTTAAATAAACAAACATTGCACAGTGACCCTGACAATTCTTCCAAAATTTGAATTAAAAACAGTTAAAGAGATAGTCGGGCAAAATGAAACCGAAAAATTGCATAAATACATTCATTTAAGTTAATCAAGTCCTACTGGCCAAAACATAAAATGCAAAACAATTATATGCAGAAAGATGAAAAACCTGCACATTTTTGTTACTGTTTATATCAACTAATTAAAAGCAAAAATCTTAAAGATTTTGTATACAATATTGCATTTAAAATATAAATGTTGGAACCATATTAACCATTTAATTATTACAGTATGTCTGTAATTCACTGAGAGTGTTTAGCCATATCTATAATCCATAAGTATGTCCCTTTTATGGGAAAACCAGCTAATAGTGTTTAGCCTTGCTGGTATTAGAGCGTATAAGCACTATGAAGCCATGATGTTAATATAGTAATTATTTTATGCTTTTGGATAAGGACTAATTATTTTGTAAGTTCCATAATTAGCTAGACCTTTCAGAACAGTCAAAATTAAATATCAGTATGGAGAACTGCGGTATATCCTTTCATTCTTAATTAATCACTTTAACATTTATGACCTTGAAGCTCTGAAAATGAGTGGGTTGCAAGACCCTATATCATCTATTTGGATCTTTGTATATGCAAGGACATGTATGTATATATATATATGTATGTATTATATATATGTATATATATATATATATATATATATATATATATATATATATATATATATATATACATGAAGAGTGAGGTAGCCGTAAATGTCCAGTAATCCAGTTGAATAATCAGAGTATTGCAGTGGATTTATTGGACAAACGTATTCATAATAAAGCGATATATATATATATATATATATATATATATATATATAATTTGTGTGCATGTAGATAGATAGATAGATGGATAGATAGATGGATGGATAGATAGATAGATAGATAGATAGATAGATAGATAGATAGATAACTATTTGATTACACTAATTTAACTTTCCTGTATTTTGGTTGTACATAAATGCAGTGTGACCTCTCTCCACTAGGGGTATGTGTAAACCTTTAACTAAAAAAAAAAAAAGATCTGAAAACACAACTTTTTGTTTAAAAAAAACGTTTTGCTCAATTTTCTATAAAATACATGAAAATTCAAGACTTAAAAATATGAACATGTGATGTATTTATAAGCTGGTACAGATTTATTTATTCAAAGCAAGTTTAAAACAACTTAGGTAAATTACAGTTTGATCAACAATAACGTCAACTTAAAGAACCCTATTTTAAGCTGTGATACAGGATTCCATGTTTCACATTGATGATTTTTGTTTTCACATATGTGGACTGGACACAGCAAAATTGAATGAGGCCCTATGTAAAGTTAAACTTAACAGCCTATTTCACAGTTTAATAAAATGTCCCTCCCAGTATGAGTTGTTTACGATATGTAATTTGCTTTGAATACATTACACACTATCCTATAGATATCTTCATGGTTGCTACAACCTGTAATGGCTATTTTATAGGGGCAAATTGTTTTTTTAGAGCCTACAAAGCACTTCACAGCCCCCGTGAGGCTAACAGCCTTATTAAATTGCAATTCGGTAAATTTAAAAGGCCTCTATTTAAGCACATAGCATATTTTTTTACAGAAGTTTTTAGTTAGTGAAGGTCTTCACTAAATGTGCATCACAGCCGAACTGGAAACTGGAACCACTGTATAGGATGCTGGTATTCAAGGTACAATCAGCTGGTG
Organism: Discoglossus pictus; assembly: GCA_027410445.1. Classification (NCBI taxonomy): domain Eukaryota; kingdom Metazoa; phylum Chordata; class Amphibia; order Anura; family Alytidae; genus Discoglossus; species Discoglossus pictus. The sequence goes on from CM050165.1 coordinate 396,421,131, forward strand.
GTCTTCTAAGCCCTAACTACTGGTAGAAGATCAGAAACAACTTAAACTAGGTCCATATTTTAAGTTAAAAGTAACTACATCAAAATGTAAAAACAATAACATATTTTAATTTTTGACTATTACATTCACTTTTTTAGTATTAGTCACCTGGGAGGGATCTTGGATCTAAATAAAAATGTTATTAAGTTTCACTAAAAGGTTGCTTTTCCTAAAATGTGGCAGTGGAAACTACAACTGCTTGCTTGTTTATGATATGAATTAAATTAACAAAAATAATATATTCTTAAAAGTTAATTATTTCAAATTTAAATTAAAAGAAGCATGGTAACAATGTTTTTTTTTCAAATCACGTAAGTTATCAGGAAAAATAGGTAAACACAATGATTACATTAGATATTAACACATACTAACTAGACAATAGGGTGGTCCAGTGGTTTGGATTCAGTGCTTTCACCACTGCGACCTGGGTTTGATTCCAGTCAGGGAACCTAGAGGTCATACCAGCCTGAAGCCAAGCAGGGTTGGGCTTCATCAGTACTTGGATGGGAGACCAACTAGGAATACCAGGAGCTGTATGCTCTGGATCACTGGAGAAAGAGCTGGCAACCTACTACAGTATCTCTGCCATGAATACTAAGTGGATCAGCATGATGTCATGGAGAGTTGGACACAACTGAACAATGCAAACACAACTAAGCAATGGTGATGTTTTAGACACTATTATCCAGTAATCCAGTAGTATTCCTAAACTGAGATTATGGTCTATAGGTCAGAAGATAAAGGTAAAATAATAACTTGAATAAGTAGATTCTGATTACATTTATCTCTGCTCGGGAGATAATCAAATGCTGAATGCTGGGTAGTTTCCATAGACTAGGTCACACAGTACAACTTAATTTACAATAATATATATATATGGATAGGATACTCAGCCTGTGTTTAATCCAACCTTGGCTTTGCATTAAAGCTGTGTAATACAGCATGCATAAGCTTAAAGGAAGCCATGTTTGATAATGGCTACGGTTTGAAGAGTGAGGCATTTGTGGGCACATTTGCATGTCCCAGCCCAACTTCCCAGAATGCAGTGTAATAACTGTTTATCTTGGAACTCTGAGCTGGAAGCAGGTTTTTTAACTTGCTTTAGACATTCAAATGTGAACACAGATGTACTATTTATTTACTATATATATATATATATATATATATATATATATATATATATATATATATATACACACACACAAACTATTAGGCATGGTTTAACAGGATATAATGAATGTGAATATTTGTTAAACACAAATATAGTAAAGCAGCAACCTCTATAAAACATTAAATATTCCCAAAACTAAATATAGTACTGGGTAGTGAACCCCTTATTTTAGAGGCCCAGTCAAAGTGGAAAAGTCTGCACACCCCTGAATGGCACAGGGTGGTTTATGACATGAATTACTGTATGTTTAACATTTTACATGCAATGCTCCATTTAAATATACTAAAGCATGAAAGCTGGGTAATACACAATTAATGATGCATCACTTCCATTCCAAGTGAATATAAAGCATTGCTACTTTGTTATGGCAGTGCTAAACATAATAAGAATTGGAGCTATTGCATTACAGCTAAGAAAATACCTTCACATGAAAAGATAATAAACATGCATTAGAAGTTGATATCATTTGATGCATTGTTACTTATTAGTAGGTGGTTTAATGCATAGACTTGGGTAGTCAATAGGCAGACCTGGGCTGGATCTGAATCAGGACCATTTCTTCTGCATTGTCAAACCTATTATTTATACCAACTGAAGCTTCAAACCCCTTAAATATGTCAGATAAAGTGTGCCCATCACCAAAGTTCCCTTCACTATTTACTAAATTCCCTCCTTTTTCAACCCTCATTGGTTTATATATATATAGAAAAATAATCTGCATATATGTTCTTTTGCAAATACAATAGGCTTGGTGAAAATTATTGTCTAATTACGGTATATCCTAAAAATGTGCTTTAATAACCAAAATAGAAACTTTTCATGCAATTATATTTAAAGGGCTGTTGTAATGGTCCAACTTTCATGACTAAGTAGTAAAGATCAGTTTTGTTTGTTTATTTAAAAAAAATTATATTCTTTGGGAAAGCTTACACTAAAAATTGCTATTTATCTAGCCAGCTCTAGTTACAGCCCCACCCATCATTTTCAAACTGTGGCAAAATCTGCAGCAGATTTCCCTGCCTCATTAGTGCACATATTTATTGTCAGAGTATAAGGAGTTCTCGCCTAAAGAGCTTGGAAACCAGCTATTTTCAGCCTATATTTTCTCACAAAACATCACAATAGCAATTAAATTATATTTTTATACAAATCTTTACTACAGAAAAGTAGAGTGTTGGACTATTACCTTCGCATGTCTTCGGCAGCACTGACAGCTGCAGTTACAGGAGCCATCGTGCAGAGGGCGCTGTAAATTTTTGGGCGCCGTCATGTTTGATGTAAGGCAAAGAACTATTCCCCCCTCCGACGTGGTGCAACTCGACGGCGCTGAGTCAAAAGCGAGGCATCGTTATGTTCAGTGCGGGCACTCTACCCCCCCGTGCCTCAGGTGCGCCTCTCATAGCTCAAGGCCTCTTCTGTTGGCGCGCCTTATATGAAAATTGTCAGATTTTGAGAAGGTGTAGAGGGAAAGGACCCAGTGATCTTTTAATATAAAACATTCAATTTAGTGACCTCAGTTCTTATGTACAGTATAAAGTCTGTCTAATGTAGATATAAATATGGCAAGAATGTGCAATAAGTGACACTTTAGAAATATTCATGTTTTATTAAAGATAAAGAAGGTGACAGTTTCAAGTACTGTATAACAAAAATGCATATAAATAACTGGTATATGTGTCTGTAGCATGTGTGCTGTATACAAGAGGCTTCCTTATTATTTGTATTGAGCAATAACAGAGCTATTGCCTATGAAACCTACAAACTCAAAACAGGGACGATGCTCTGGTGTTGCCAATAAGTTTAACTTAATCTCTCTGCATTTGGCAAAAATCAAGCTGCAGCTGGAGATGATATGCTGAGCTAAATAACTGCAGAGAAAAGCTCTCCAAAACAGCAATTATTAAGCTGTGCTGCCATGTGTAAGATTTTACTTTTATTTATTATATCTAAAACAAATCTCTGAATTTTTGTAGTATTGCAATCACCGTCTGTTTTGAGCTTAATGTCAAGATGACTATCACTGACCAAACTTAGTAAGAACATTAATCCTGTGCTTTTCTACTGGGCCTCTTGTTATGTTACTAGTACTTGTGAGGCTCTTTAAGAATATTTAGAGATAGATTACAAAGTTGTTGATTTTATCTTCTTATTCCTCTGCATAAATAATGGGTGGTCTAGTAAACTTATTGTGACGATCCGGGGGTAGGGGCTTTTACTGCTGAGGGTATGGGTGTAGGAGCCAAAGAAAATCTGGGGGGATACCGCATATAGTATAAAAATACCACACAACTACTTCTCTACACATAAACATACACATAGAAAAATCTGGGGGGGGGGGGTTGTTCCCCTCGTCCCCTCAAGTTCCTACACCCATTGCCCAGGGCCACCTGCTCTAGACTACAGCTTAACTACCCCCAAGGACTGTTTGGGTTCTTGGAAATCTTGTCACCAGCACCCTGATATCTGGCTTCTGTATCATATAGAGTCTCTCCATCAAGAATCAGCACTTCCAGGCTACCAAGAGACTCCATCCAGATCTGCTTCTTCTTAGGGGGCTTGATAAGACTTGTTACAGTCAAACGTACCCCAGCAGGATCATACAGAGTCTCCCAGTACCTCCCTGCAGCCATCCAGGAGAACAGTAGCAAAATAAGAGACACACGATTTCTATAAGTCTCAGTAGTCAACAGCTTTATTTAAAAAATTCAACAATATTTATAGGGTTTTAACCCCATCATGATCACTCAGTCACACAGTAATATTACATGGGTAATTACATACAGTATACAGGATAAGGCAGAGACATATGCCATAATATGAAGCATGGTGGAACACTATGGCCCTATGTTTTGGAGCTATTCACCCCACCACCCACCTGCCCACATTTCCCATGTTGCAATATAATTCCCGACCCGTTATCCAATGGGGCCTTATGTCCTCTATAGTGGCACAATGCACCAGGATCCAGGCCCTGGGAATGGGTCCGTGACACTTATTTTTTATTTTGGGGGTTATCGATGCAGCAAATCACAAGCTGCAGCAGCTAAATTCTGAAGTTCTATGCAGATAAATGTCAAACTAGTGGTCCAAAAAATTGTGGTATAGTCCTCATCCTTTAATTTCAATGATGTGAGACCCTCACCCCAAATATATAATTTTATATAAAAAAAAGTTGTTGTTGTTGTTCAGTCATGTACAATTATTTGTGAACCTATGGATCTCTGCAAGCCAGTCACATCTGTCAGCCACTGACCCTATGTGCTCCCTCAGCCTTCATTTATTCAATTACCTCATCTATCCAGTTATGCATTTGTTTCCCCCTTCTTTGTGTGCCTTCAATCTTTCCCAGCATCAGAGTATTTTCTAGTGAATCTTGTCTTCTCATGATGTGGCCAAAATATTTCATTTTTAGCCTCATAATCAAAGCTTCCAGTTTACCTTGATTTCCTGTAGTATTGATTGACTGGATCTCCTTGCAGTCCAAGGGACTCTAAGCAACTTTCTCCTACACCAAAATTCAAAGGCACCAATTCTATAGCGCTCAGGCTTCTTTATGGTCCAGCTCTCACATCCCTATGTTGCTACTGTGAATATAATAATTGTAACAATGCAGACCATTGTTGATCTTGTAATATCTTTACTTTTTTTAATAGCTTTTAATTTGAATACATAAGGTGACAATATACAACCTTGTCGCACCTCTTTTCCAATCTTGAACCATTCTGTTGTTCCATGTTCGGTACTGACAGTGGCTTCTTGGTCACCATACATATCCTCAGGAGGTGGATGAGATGATCTGGTACTCCCATCTCTTTAGGGACATGCCACATTTTGTTTTGATCCACACAGTCAAAGTAATAGTCTATGAAGCAATGTTTTTTTCTGGCAATCCTTTGCTTCCTCTGTTATTCAGTAGACACTGCCAATATGATCTCTTGTACCTCTGCGAAAAACCCGGCTTGCAGATCTGGTTGTTCTCGGTCCATATTTTGTTGAAGCCGAGCTTGCAAGATCTTAAGCATTACCTTGCTGGCATGTGAAGGGAATGCAATATGACCTATTTAATCATCTGACATCTGCTTTTAAAAGTCTGAAAAGGTTTCATAATGTGACACTATTGAAATGTTGTTGCCTCGGACATAAACATGGAAGATGTTCAGATAAAAAAAATATATTTTACCATTGTAGAATGCCATAAAATACTATTTTACTGTACTCAGGTTTCAGAGAACTCTAGATCTAGTAAAATAGATTATAACATCTTTCCTATTATTTACTTTTGTATTATTCTTTACTGAAAGAGTATGGATTTAATTAAATCTGAAGCAAAGTTTACCTCATATAAGTACTCTAGGACAATGACAGAGAATATAAGGTAAGCGGAAGCTTAGAACAGAAGCTGTAGAGATATTTGGTGTAGAATGTGCACTGTTAACCCCTCATGAAAGAACTACTGAAGAGATAAACTGCTCAGGTGGTCCAGATGCATTGGAATCATTCTTGGAAACTCCTTTAATATATATGGATGTTAATATTCGTACACCTACCATCATTACTGTTGGGCCCTGCGCTTCTGCTTCTCTGGGGCAGCCTATTTTCTAGGCACACCAGACATACTATGTATCAATTAAGAGTGCTATACACAGTTAGTGTTATGAAGTGATTCAACCTAAGTCATTAAGCTAGACATGTAATGCCTATAAATATAATAGCTGATCATATCATATAGGACTTAAAGGCCCCTATAAAATTTGATGTAGTTACAGAGGGAAAAGCTTGGCACGTAGCAAATTATTCAAACCCGTAGTTACATGTTCAGACAGAGCCAATAGTAAAAGAGACCATCATCATTACTAAAACATGGAGGGTAAATTTCAATCACTTACGGTTTTAAAGTCTGAGTTGCGATCGGGGCCAGAATTCCAGAAATAATGCAATATGAAAAAAACAATAAATATAATATTCTAGTCCATGCTGGTTCTATTATATGTATTAACTCATTTATTGCAGGGATTGATATAACAAGGATATTAAACATTAAAAAAAATATTGCAGATTTGCAAGCTTGAGAATGTTGTGCTATCAATTTTAATGTCTTTCATCGCTTTCCCTCTAATTTCAAATACAGTAGTGTGTTTATATTTGCTTTTACAGTGCTACAAACAGGAGTTTAACCCCTTTGTGGGTCCTCTCTAGTACTCGTAGAATTTTGGCTACATTTGCTATTTACGGGTGTAAAAACAGTTGCGGGGTTGAAGAGTTGTACCAATTTAATAGCAATTTGCGATTGTAACATTTACAGGATTAAAGGATCAAAGGCTGGGTCGGATTTCATTTGTCGGTAGCTAAAAGAGGCAAATTTAAAAGCTGTGACTTTTGCGGCCTCCTTTACGGGCTTCTTGAACTGTGATTTTGCAAATTTAATAGGGCTGAAAGAGTATTCATCTAAAGGGAATCTGAGCGAATGACGTGTAACAGATTTAAGTCTCTCTGGAAAGGTTTCTTTGACTTTGCTGCAGTGACTCCTTTCATCCCCAAGACCAGCCCTGTGTGTGCTCTTGAAAGAGGAGACAACCTGGTGAATAGTACTTCTCCAGGCCTTGCGGTCCGAAGCTAAAGCCCCCATGGATGATGGTCATTATAAGGGACTGTTTCAGCGATTCCTTGTACCTCTTCTTCAGTCCTCCTCTGTCACAATTACCAGTGGTGAGCTCACCATATAGCACACTCTTTGGAAGCCGATCACCCTCCATTCTAGAGATGTGTCCTGCCCAGTGCAACTGTGTCTTCAACAGCATGGCCTCAATGCCGGTGACTCCTGCCTGTTCTAGGACTGCAGTATGATGTGGCCATTTCAGTGGATGATGTGGATTTATGTGGAGGCAGTGTTGATGAAACTGCTCAAGAACTGCTATGAGAGTATATAGGCAATTTTACTTTATAAATACATTTGTTTTTAATATATTCATCGTTGCTATGACGACAGCCCATAAATAGCCTTGGGTATAGGAGTGGCGTAACCCTTGAGAAAATAATAGAAAGGTGCGTCTGGTTTATACGCAGGACGCCGTTGTGGATCAATGACGTCATAACCAGTCTTCTTGGTCGTGGCGTGCAAGGCAGCTAATAGTATAGTGATTAGAGCTACAGAGGGCCCTAGTTAAAGCCCCTCTCCCGAAAATCAGTATAGCTAACAGAGGAGTATGAGAGGGGACTAAGGGACATTCAGCAACAATATTTATCTGGCATACAAACTTAGCCATTCAACAATAGCAAGCACATTGGATGTTGAATAAAGGACTCCACGCCACGAGAATGCCATATAGATCTCTTTAACAGGCACTCACTCTATCTAATTTAATACAATACCTCCTAAAAGCAACCGTGCACTTTATATCCGTGGAACATATTGTTTATATTTAATTGTTGTTTGATGATCATTTGCACTGAACAGCAGACTATAATTTACCATAGAATAGCACTTTATACGTAGCAACTAATAAATATTTTTATTTTTATACTAGCAAGCGTGAGCAACGGCTCGAGCTGGCTCGCATGATCACAAATATATATATGAGATATTTTTTCAATCTACAAGGTTTTTCGAACATCAATTTGCACTGCACCAAGCACTTATTGAAATTGGCACAATTACAACACTTAGCACTTTCTTTATATATATATATATATATATATATATATATATATATATATATATATATAATATTTATTAATTAGCACTCCAGCACTTTTTTTATAATGTTCTTTAGTGATGTCGCGAACTTCAAATTTTCGGTTCGCGAACATCGGACACGAACTTCAATCAAAGGTTCGCGAACGGGCGAACCCGGCGAACCGCCATAGACTTCAATGGGCAGGCGAATTTCAAAACCCACAGAGACTCTTTCTGGCCACAATAGTGATGGGAAAGTTGTTTCAAGGGGACTAACACCTGGACTGTGGCATGCCGGAGGGGGATCCATGGCAAAACTCCCACGGAAAATTACATAGATGATGCAGAGTCTGGTTTTAAGCCATAAAGGGCATAAATCACCTAACATTCCTAAATTGTTTGGAATAACATGCTTTAAAACATCAGGTATGATGTTGTATCGATCAGGTAGTGTAAGGGTTATACCCGCTTCACAGTAACAGTCCAATCTCCCCGTTTAATGCACAGCAAAAAAACGCAAACAGTCCCTTTGCACAACCGCAAACTCCCCATTTGCACAAGGTTGGATACCAAGCTAGCCATGTCCCGTTCCTTTTCCTCACTGATGTCATTGAAGGTATCTTCCTCCACCCAGCCACCAAGGGTCCCCGAAAGGTAACAACAAGCCCCCTGGGAAGCCTGCTGTGTTTGGTCTTCCATCTCCTCAAAGCCACCTTCCTCCTCTTCAGACTCCCCTCTCTGCATTGCCTCTGTCTGCATTATTATAAGGTGTGTACTGTTTAGTAGTACTATTCCTATTGGTTTAATCCCTGTTATGTCCACTATTAGGGGACGTGTATATGGCATTGATTTTTGGAACAGGGAGATGGAAAAAGATGCTTGGTCGGACCTCCTTCTTCAAATTTGGGGCACTGCGCGTGCAATCTAAGGTGCCACCAGATATGATTGTCACTGTGCACTGGCAAAAGTTGTCAGAGTAGGCGCTGTAGGCCTCACATACACGCCTGTAGGCAGGCAACTGATATTCAATCGATTACCGCCAGAAAATTGTTGTTTTATGTCACTGTACACTATGGTTGCACCAGATATGATGTATCACTGTGCACTGGCAAAAGTTGGCAGAGTAGATGCAATAGGCTTCACACACACGCGTGTAGGCAGGCAATTGCTATTCAATTTATTACAGTAAAAAAAGTGTTGTTTTATGTCACTGAGCACAATATAAGCTGTGAGCCTGACACAGGCAGGCAACTGAAATTAGATTACCGGAAAAACATGGTTGTTTTCAATGTATGTTACACCACCAGGTATGAGTAGTGAAAATAAGCACAATATAAGCTGTTAGGTGTTAGCCTGTCACACACACACACTGGCAGGCAGGCATAGATTACACAAAAAAAATTATAAAATAAAAGAAATGATGGTCAAAGTTTCCTCAATGATAAAGTATAGGGGGCGAACCGAAAAGCGCATGTGTTCGCCGTTCGTGGCGGACACGAACATGCGAAAATCGCCGCGAATAGTTCTCCGGCGAACTGTTCGGGACATCACTAATGTTCTGCAATTATGGAGGTTTAATATAGAGTTATCACTAATGATATCTGAGCCTTATAAGTTTTGAGGAGATCCAATTAAATTTCCACAACAGCATTTTGCGCTAAAATATTTTTCATAATACATTTTAAATGTATTCAACAATAAAAGTAATGTTTTAATTTGAAGTATACTCTGTTTCCTTTGAGATTTACAAAAACAGGTGTACCCTAAAAAAGGATCTTTCTTTCTCTTTTTTTTTGTTATTATAAAATGTATCTTTAGGAGCACCCTGCTGAAAATATAATTCTGTAATTTATACTTGAGCCACCTTTTTTCTTAAATTGTGGCACTAAAGCCACACTGATTTTCGGGGAGGAGTTCTTCTGCAATAGAGGCACCAGTATCTTGAGAAGTACTCTTACAAGGATTTTCCCTGCGATGGAGAGCAGAGTTATCCCCGGTAATTGGAGCAGTCTGACTTTTCTCCCTTCTAGTTGTATAGGGTCCTGAGGCAGGTTGCCGTGCCGCCAGCAGAAAACAAAGAGTGAAGTGCTGGGCCCCCATGTTTCCAGATCTCTGCTGGGATCATATCAACTCCTGCAGCCTTACCATTCTTTAATTGCTCAATAGTCTCTTCAAGAGTAGGGATTTCATCCAGTTCTGTTTTTATTTGTTGTTCTGGAATGCGACGGATGTCTAAGACTGAAACTACAGGTTGGCGCAGAATAGAGTTTGAAAGTGGTCAGACCTTTCAGAATCAACACCTTTTCTATAAGGAGTGTTTGACCATCTACACTGCACAATAGGCTTTGGAGCAGGTGTGAAGGGACGTACACCACTTTCAGGGCTTCACAAAAGCCTCTTTAGTCATTGACATCTGCGACCTGCTGAGTTCTTTCTGCGAGGTTGATCCACCACTGGTTCTGAATTTCTCAAAGCTTTTGGTGGAAGTTGCTGCACACAAGACGGAATACTGCTTTCTTTTTATGGCAGGAAGGCTGAGCGAGTTGCACTTGATGAGCGGATCTCTTTTTCAACAATAATTCATGGATCTCCTGTTTTCATCAAACCAGTCTTCACCCTTGTTTGTGTAGAACCCTAGGACCTCTTCAGAGGTATGCAGGATGCCAGTTTTGAGGTGTTTCCATAGAGAATCTGAAGAGGGTTCTGTGAAGCATCTGCCACCCTTTAGTCTTGACTGGAGATTCGCCTGGAAGTCGGCCTTCACTTCAGCTGGCTGGAGGTTGTTCATCTGTAACTTTTTCCTTGGGGCTCCCTTCCTCTTTGTATAGAAACTAGATAAACAGGAAGGGGCATACCTAAAGTGTGGTACAATTGGTTTTCCTTTCCTCTTTGGCTTAGGAATGAAGTGGCGATGAAGTTTGCAGAGCACCAGGCAGTGGTCTGTATTACATTCTGAGCTGCGCATTACTCAGGGGAGTAGGACGTCTTGAAGGTTTCCCTGGCTCACGAGAATGTAATCTATAAGATGCCAGTGCTTGGGTCAAGGATGCATCCAGGCTGTCTTTCTGCTGGAAAACGCTGTTGGTGATGGTGAGTTTCTGCTCCGAGCAAAACTCTAGCAGAAGGTGCCCATTGTTGTTGTAGCTTCCAACACTATGGTTGCCAAGTAGCCCTTTCCAATCTTCTGAATCTTTGTCTACTCTGGCACTGAAGTCGAGGGTGATGACCTTGACATCCACAGGGACGTTCTGTACGAGATTGTGCAGGTTAGTGTAAAACTTGTACTTTTCTGCAGTATCCACTTGAAGAGATGGGACATAGACACTGGAAATGGTAGCAAGCTGCTTGTTTTGCGGTGGGAGACACATACAAATTATGTAATCCTTGAGTCATAGCATGACAGGGCTAACAAGCTGCATTTGCCTGGGTTTGAAATAAGAGATTCCTACTCTTAGGATGGCTGCCAAGCAAGGCTAATGAGCCCAGCCTACCCATCCAGTTATACTGCAGGACACTTGTGAGTCAATACATAACAAGCACTATGAAAACAAGGGGCAATGACCTCCTGACTAGTGACAATCACTACACCGGAAAAGGAGATGCAATATATCACCCACCACCCTATCGGGGTAGATTACTGATAGCTTGAATAAGCAGTTTTTTTCGGTTAACCTGTTCACCCGCACAGCCAACTTAGGCAGACACATATAGGACATCCTTCACAAGAATATGGCGTCATTGTCAATTTTGTTTATTATATGATTAAATAACTTACCTTCACAATGGGATAAACAAACTTTTAAAGCAATAAATAAATTGATAAATAGCACTGCTGTGACTGGTGCCTGATTGTCTAAATACATGGGTATGTGGGTACTGCCTTATCAAGACCCACAGAATGTACAGTAAATGATAGCCTAATATAATGCACTGCCTTTAACTGGTAACTGGGGAGGAGGGTCTCAGATTCAGTGTCTTTTTAACTAAAGAGCTAATGAAAGCAGCTGCAGATTTCTATTTTACACATATAAACTTCCTGTGCATTTAAAGTCTCCTCACACCTCAAGAAGGTGATCACTGGTAACTAAAATGGTATTACTGGCAGTGTTATTGTAAGTGCAGTTCTGCAGTATAGTATAGTTTAAATATATGAATACAATGGCCCCTCAAGGTAAAAAAAATGCACACAAAGGAACTAAAAAAATAAAATAAAATTAAGATTGACAGAGAGAAAATATACAGTGCACACATGATTCTTTGATATACTAAAGACCCAGCTTGGTTTGTGTCTCACATCCATTAGAAATCTAAATGAAGAATGCAGGAGAGGGGAATCTGTGAAATATCTGTGGAAGAGTTCTACAAACATTTTTCCTGTACGCATTCGTCCAACTGATTTGTATTAATATCTATTTATATACAATATACATGGCTTTTATATGCCAACATTAGCTGGGACACTTAAACAGCTTGGCAGAAAGATGCCTTGGATGGCATGCTCCATTAGCTACATATATTCTAGGATGAAGATTTAATGCTTGCTTTATATGGACTACTGCCTATGGGAAGTTCATAAGATTGCACTTTTTATTATTTTCCAGCATATTCTAAAACGTTGACGAAATACCACCTTGGACTGAGGGCTATATTAATGCTACATGCTCTATGATTATTATATTTGCTTTATATGGATTATAATACTCCTATCATACTTTACAAATTGTTTTCATGCATTGTTATCATTAGAATCCTAGTTGATAGTCTTAGAATGCTGCTAAATTAATTGGTACATTATTAACTGCTAAATGTAAGCTTTATTTGCTTTTTGTATATTTTGATATGTAGTATTTGACACCATCAGTCAAGCCTCCAAAATCAACCCCAAAATCTATTGTGTTTGTGGAGAAATTGTATTATATACCTCAGCTGAAAGAGAAGAGATAGGCCAAAAACCACACCTGTTATTATTAACTTAATTCTTCAAATCTCCAGTTTTGGGCGGAACCAAAAGGCATATTTTGGACAGATCTACCTCTAGGTTTCATACCTGAATCAGTGATATGTTTATTATCTTACTATGCACATACATTTTTCAATATAAATCCCAACTCCAATTCCTCAGCTCATTAGATTCCAGAAAAAACAAGCCAACTGTATTTTAATTATATATACCTTTTAATCTGGAAAATGTTACGATTTTTAGTATTTATTATGTTGTGTCTGTGTGATGTATATATGTCTATATGTCCTATGGACCAATATGGGGCAAATATGAAGCCTCTAGTTATAACGACAGGGTTCCCTACTGTAACGGAACCCATCACTGTTTTACCCTGTTTTATGGTTATTTAATTCTTGGTTAAAATATGATCACATTGCTATACTGTAGATATGTTGTTTTATGTTCTACAGAATATATTGGCTCAGAATATTACAGCTACTAGGCTAATAGATAATCCTATTACAGAGACTCCTCATAAGATAAGGAAGTCTATTGTATAAAGTGTTTTCATTATGAGACATAAGAACAAAGAGGAGTATAATCTGATCAATGTCTGATTGTATCAAAGTAGCCAGGTAGCCTCCGGGGGGTGTGACCACACCTATTGTCTCTCTATGTGTATTGTGTGGCCAAATATGGGGGATGTGTATTGCCTGTGGAAAGAGATGTGTATATATATTTCTGCATAACAAAATAAAGACAGTATTTTTTGACTCCCAATTGTCGTCCAATATGGGAGGTTGGGGCTGGTGAGACTGCAGTGCTTCTTGGATATTTTACCCTATACCAGCGGAGATACTGGTCTTCGTGTTCCAACTCCGTTACATTTGGTGGCAAGTGGCGGAATTGTTCCCCTGGTCAGAAGGACAGCTACAGGAGACACCATTCCGTGGAGTTACAAATTGAGGGAAACGCTAGTATCCGTACAGCTCCCCTGGCTACAGCAGGATGGAACCGGCTAGTTTTCGGACAGCGTTCCATGATGAGGAGGAGGAGGCGGCCGCGGACTACAGGGATGCAGACAGAAAGGAACTCATGGAGGGAGACCGGGCAGCTGCTACAGCACCTCTTACGGACAGCACACAGAATGAGTTTGGAAGAGAACTCCAAAGCAGACTGGCCTTTTTCCCAGGTACGCCTCCCACAGAAACCTTGGAAAGGATTATGGCAGATGTCCACGAATACATAATGGAAAAGCAGCGGGCACGGGGACGTCCTTCCCCCCCAGCGGCAGTGTGAACCCCAGGGAGCTGAAGGTGTTGCCCTCTCCCCCCAGCGACAGCTTACCCTAACAGGGGGAGACACCAATCTCCCAGACGGAGCAGATGGGACCGTGGTCTTTGTGCCTGACCTACCGGGATGCAGGACAGCCTGTCCAGATCCCCAACTACCCTCACTGGGACAACCGGAGGAGGGGGTAAGTACCAATTCCCCTCCCCAGCTAACTCCTAATGTGGCCCAAGGGTTAACAGAGGAAATGTTAACCCCCACTGACCCCCACCTTTCCCTGGCTACTAAGCCGAAATATGTCCCAAGTACCCCAGCAGAAGAGCTGACAGCGGGGCAGAGTGCAGTCGGCCTCTGCCCTCCCTTTGTCCCTTGTACAGAGCAGGATTTCCTGCAGGTTATACCAGCAAAAGAGCTGGCATCAGGGCAGAGTGCCGCTGGCCTCTGCCCCTCAAGTCACCTCAGCGTGTTGCCCCATCACCACAGCGAAATATCCAGGTGCCTGATTAGACTTCCCCCCAAAGGGGAGATGTGTGACGAAGTGCCCTTCGCCACTTTGTCCTGGAGAGGACTTATTGCCAGCCTCCTGCCCTGCGACTATGGCCCTGGGACATATTGCACTTTAAAAACAGTATTAGGCCATACCAGAGTGTATGTCCCTCATTCTGGCCCTTTAAATACAGTGGGGTCATTCGGTACTTGCCCTGTGGGAGCAGTGATATCCCAGATAGCTATGCCATGGAGCCCATTCATATAATGAAAGACTATGGGAAAGACTTTAGCTACCTGGCAATTGAACTGTGTGAATAGGATCTGAGCGCTATTCGGTAGTTTTGTGCGCTCAGATCCCAGCTATCTGGGGATATGTGAAATGTCTGTGTGTTATGTGTAAAAGGGGACTTTATGTATTTTAAAGTGGTTTATGTTTTTTTTTTGCAACCATGTGCTCAATGGAGTCTGCCTCTATCCCTGGATAATTGGATTACTTTCCCCATTGTCTCCAGTACAGAGGCCTCTGTAAAACCTGTTTGTAAAATGTTTTTTCCCTCTCCTTAAAATGTTTATTGCTGTGAATGCTGTATGAAGTGTGCGTTTGTTTTGTTCTTGAAATGTGAGGAAATGTGAATTGCAGTAATGCTGATGGGTTGTCAAAGTAGAGAATTGACCAACAAATACTTTTGTCCGGACATCCCCAGGCCGATCCGTTGGGATCAGACCGTGTATGCCGGCTTATGGTCACGGGGGAGGTGTGTAACGGAACCCATCACTGTTTTACCCTGTTTTATGGTTATTTAATTCTTGGTTAAAATATGATCACATTGCTATACTGTAGATATGTTGTTTTATGTTCTACAGAATATATTGGCTCAGAATATTACAGCTACTAGGCTAATAGATAATCCTATTACAGAGACTCCTCATAAGATAAGGAAGTCTATTGTATAAAGTGTTTTCATTATGAGACATAAGAACAAAGAGTATAATCTGATCAATGACTGATTGTATCAAAGTAGCCAGGTAGCCTCTGGGGGGGGTGACCACACCTATTGTCTCTCTATGTGTATTGTGTGGCCAAATATGGGGGATGTGTATTGCCTGTGGAAAGAGATGTGTATATATATTTCTGCATAACAAAAAAAAAGACAGTATTCTTTGACTCCCAATTGAGTGTCGTCCAATATGGGAAGTTGGGGCTGGTGAGACTGCAGTGCTTCTTGGATATTTTACCGTATACCAGCGGAGATACTGGACTTCGTGTTCCAACTCCGTTACACCTACTTTTTCTACAACCATGGTGCACCCTATGTTAGCTAATATTCTCTTCTATAATTGTCTTTTTCAATATTAGAATGAAACTCTATTCTGATTGGCAGAATTAGAACAGGGGAGTGCTCTGAAAGGTGAAAGGCTAACTAATTGGAAGGGGCAGATTATATTCTGATTGGTTGAAATCTTAACCAATCAGTAAATGGATACTTACTGTGTGCATTGTAATTTCCCCCTTGTCTACTGAGCTCCATAAAATTTGAGTGCTGTATAAATAAAGATGATTATTATTATTAATAATAATAATAATAATAATAATAATAACAACACACTCAGGAAAACAAATTTAATGCCGTTTTACCCTAACAAGTCCTATGTTACGTAAAAAATACTGTAGTTGTAACACAAGTCACAAACCTTAAAAAAAACATAATTTGCCATTGCATAATAATTTGCCATTGCATAATGTGAATCTCAATTTATGCACCTTGTTATGCATTCAGTGGTCCACTTGACAATGTCATGCAGCTTTTAATGCAGGACCAGCACTCTGTAACCAGATCAATCAATAGAAAAACACTGTGCTGTGTGCATTATTACACACAATGTAGGTCACACAATGATAGTCTATTCAACTCTATTCTTAGAGATGGGAAGAAGGATAGTGGCCAACATGACATCTCATTAGCAGCCAGCAGAAGAAATAAAAAACAACTATAGTATTAAATCATAACATTATACAGTTGTGTTTCATTATGTAAGATGTAAGCTTATTCTTTTTAAAGGACTATGGGCCATATTAAATTCCAAGCCCGTAGTGGCAATTACACACCTGCAAAGTCTGCGGGCTTGAAATTCGGAGTAGTTACAGAGCTATTACATTCAACCATGCTGCGACCTACGGGACGTAGACACAAGCTCGTAAACCCTTTCCATGCACAAAAGCTGTCAAGGGGCTGGCCAAGATGCAATCACCTGTTAGTGCAACACAGGTCTCTCAGCCAAAAGAAAGTGGTCTAGCCGCAGATGATTGACAGAGGGAGATTATAAATTTGCGTTCCACCCGCCCATGCATTGACTGTGTTGTATTTTCTGAAGAAGTAGCATGCAGGTGCAAGGGGGGGGCGGAAAAAGGGAGACACATGGAGGGAGAAAGGGAAGGGGAGACATGGAGGGAGAGGGAAAAACATGGGGGGAGAGGGGGGAGACATGGAGGGAGGGAGAGGCATGGGGAAGAGAGGCAAAGGAGGAAAAGGGAGACACATGGAGGGAGAAAGGGAAGGAGGAGACATGGAGGGAAAGGGGGGAAACATGGTGGGAGACATTGGGTGAGAGGGAAGCATGGGGGAGAGAGGGAGTAATGGGAGAGAGGGGGAGACATGGGGAAGAGGGAGACATGGATATAAAGGGAGAGGCATGGGGAGAGAGGCAAGGGGAAAGAGGGAGACACATGGAGGGAGAGAGAGGTAAGGGGGAGACATGGAGGGAGAGGGGAGACATTGGGGAGAGGGGAGACATGAGAGAGATGGAGAAAGGCAAGGGGAGACACATGAGGAGACATGAAGAGAGAGGGGGAAGCATGGAGGAGAGGGAGGCATGGGGAGAAAGGGAGACATGGGGGAGAGGGAGAGGCATGGGGGAAAGATGGAGACACATGGAGGGAGTGAGAGGCAAGGGGAGACATGGAGGGAGAGTAGGAGACATGGGTGAGATGGATGCATGGGGGAGAGAAGAAGAAGAATGGGGTAGAGAGACAAGGGGAAAGAGGGAGACACATGGAGAGAGAGAGGCATGAGGGGAGAGGGGGATGCATAGGGCAAGGGGGAGAGTGAGATGAAGAGAGAGGGAGAGAAAGAGGGGGAGAGAAAGAAAGAGAGAGGAATAGAATGAGAGGGGGAAGAGAGAGGGGCTTGGGAGAGAGAGGGCAGAGGAGAGAAAGAAAGAGGGTGAGAGAGAGAGGGAAGGGAGAGAGAGAGGGGGGAGAGAGATAGGGAGAGAAAGCAGAGAGAGAGGGGGAGAGAAAGTGAAGGGGGAGAAGAAAGAGAGGGATAGAATGAGAGGGGGTAGAAAGAGGGGGTTGGGATAGAGAGGGGAGAGGAGAGAAAGAAAGGGGGACATAGAAAGAGTGAGAAGGCAGGGGAGAGAGACATGGAGAGAAAGGGAGAGGGAGAGAAAGAGGGGGAGGAAGAGAGAGAAAGAAAGGGGAGATATAGAGAAGGGGGAGTGTGAGAGAGAAGGCGATATATATATATATATATATATATATATATATATATATATATATATATATATATATATATATACAGTGGATATAAAAAGTCTACACACCCCTGTTAAGATGTCAGGTTTCTGTGCTGTAAAACAATGAGACAAAGATAAATCATTTCAGAACTTTTTCCACCTTTAATGTGACCTATAAACTGTACAGCACCTTTTGATTTTATTACAGCATTCAGTCTTTTTGGGTAGGAGTCTATCAGAATGGCACATTTTGACTTGGCAAGATTTGCGCTTTATTCTTTGCAATAACACTCCAAATATGTCAGATTGCAAGGGCCTGTGCACAGCCCTCTTCAGATCACCCCACAGATTTTCAATCGGATTCAGGTCTGGGCTCTGGCTGGGCCATTCCAAAACTTTAATCTTCTTCTGGTGAAGCCATTCCTTTGTTGATTTGGATGTATGCTTTGGGTCGTTGTCATGCTGAAAGATGAAGTTCCTCTTCATGTTCAGCTTTCTAGCAGAAGCCTAAAGGTTTTGTGCCAATATTGACTGATATTTGGTACTGTTCATAATTCCCTCTATCTTAACTAAGGCCCCAGTTCCAGCTGAAGAAAAACAGCCCCAAAGCATGATGCTGCCACCACCATGCTTCACTGTGGGTATGGTGTCCTTTTGGTGATGTGCAGTGTTGTTTTTGTGCCAAACATATCTTTTGGAATTATGGCCAAAAAGTTCAACCTTGGTTTCATCAGACCATAACACCTTTTACCACATGCTTTTGGGAGACTTCAGATGTGTTTTTGCAAAATGTAGCCTGGCTTGGATGTTTTTCTTCGTAAGAAAAGGCTTTCGTCTTGCCACTCTATCCCATAGCCCAGACATTTGAAGAATACGAGAGATTGTTGTATTCCTGCAGCTCCTTTAATGTTGCTGTATGCCTCTTGGTAGCCTCCCAGACCAGTTTTCTTCTCGTCTTTTCATCAATTTGGGAGGGAGCTCCAGTTCTTGATAATGTCACTGTTGTGCCATATTTTCTCCACTTGATGATGACTGTCTGAACTTTATTTGGGGTTAATCAGAGGCACTTTAAATGATGGCAGGAGTATGCTGACTCCTATTTAACACGATTTGGAATGTGATTACTTAATTCTGAACACAGCTACATCCCCAGTTATAAGAGGGTGTGCAGACTTATGCAACCACATGATTTTTCTTTTTTATTTTTCTTCCCTCCACCTAAAAGATTTCAGTTTGTTTTTCAATTGAGTTGTACAGTTTATAGGTCACATTAAAGGTGGAAAAAGTTCTGAAATTATTTATCTTTGTCTCATTTTTTTACAGCACAGATACCTGACATTTTAACAGGGATGTGTAGACTTTTTATATCCACTGTATATATATATATATATATATATATATATATATATATATATATATATATATATATACATATTTGCACAGGGGGTGGCAAACTCAGGGATAGCCCGGGCGTCAAAAGCTCTAGCTACTCCACTGCACAGGTCCCAGTTGGAGGTTTTTGAGAGAGAGCAGCAGTTTTTGAAAGAAGTAATTTGTGTTTTGTTCATTTATCTTTTACTATTTAAGATTTTATACTTAATTCTTGATTACACATATTTACAGATTACATATAATTGCAATACACATAATTTAAAGAACACACATAGAGACACATAGAGCTAGGTCACGCCATACACACCCATCACCATCGCCCAAAACCCATTTCCAACAGTTATTAAATACACATACTATAAACATTTTTTCCATCATACATATACAGCCAAACTTTGATTGATTTATGCTTATTTATTTTTGGGATTATAATGAAGGAAGGAGAGAGGAGGGGAAAGGAGTGGAGGGGGGGGGGGGAGGAGGTGAAGAGTAGAGGTGAGGAGGAGAGAGAGGAGAGAAAGGTGGCCCTGGGGAGTAGTTGTGGAGGTGAGGAGTGGAGTGGAGGAGGAGAGAAGTGGGGGAGAGCAGGAAGAGGAGGAGGAGGGGAGGAGGAGCAGGAGAAGAAGAAGAAAGAGGAGGAGCAGGAGGAGGAGGAGAGTGTAGAGGAGGAGGTGGATGGTAGTAGGGTGGCTATAGCACCAGGAAAACCTAGAAGAGGGACAGAGGGGGAGGGGCCTGATCCAAGGGGGTTGGTAGTTCGGGGGACGGACAGGCCTCAGGGACATGTCAGGGAGGTAAGGATCCCCCATCAACAGTCGGGAGGGCAAGAGGCTAAGGGCAAGAACAGGGCCCACAATTACACGCACCCGGAGAATGTGGTCCTCCTTGGTGCTATGCGTGGTTCCCCGTGATCCTTGCAGGGGGAGGGAAGTCAGGCCATGGCTTAGGGCTCAGGCATGGAAGGAGGTAGCAGCTGAGGTTACAGCAGTAGGCACAGTGCCAAGGGATGTGAGGTCTGTCAAGCACAACATCAGGGACAAGGTGAGGAGGATGATGGTCAAGGAGGACAAGAACATGACTGTGAGCTATAATGAGTGGTAGAGGGTCGCCAAGGACCTTCTGAGCCATTTGTCCGCCGCTGTAGTTTCAGACCTGGTGGCCCAGCAGGACCCAGCCTCCATGTCAGGTGAACATCACATACACCAAAATGCCACTACACATGTACATGATGCCCACCAACATGCGTCATTAAATACATGAAGCTGACAAATCACTGTCATTCCTGGGCACAACAAAAGTAATCAACCAATAGAGAGTTCATGTATTAGTGTGCCCACTGCAGCTGATGCAGTTACAGACCGCAGCTGGAATCAAGATAGTGTTAGCAGCCAGGAACGATCAAGACCAGGAAACAAAGAATTGATCATATCTAGCAAATGATAGCTAATCTGAGTTGCAGTTAGGAGAATCATCCAGGTTCAAGCCTAGATGTCAGATAGTTAGGAATTCACACAAAACAATGTATTATTCATCATACTAATGACATATACATTTCTTTTCTATCTTTCAGCATCAAGGAGGTCTGGTTCCAGTGGCGAGTCAGAGGCGGGGGCGCAGGGGGTGGAGGAGAGAAGCAAAGTCAAGGGCCCTGGTTTGCAGGAGGAGGCTGTAATATGGCTAGTGGGGTCACCATCTGGACCACCGGCCACACCGCTGGATTCGACCCAACTATCCCCTGCTGATGGCTACCTCCCATCATATGGTTCATGATCCTCTTCTCTGTGGACATATAGGGTTCTGTAGAACATGTCACCAATTGATGGTTACTGAGAAATTCTGTTTAGAAGAGATGCTGCCGGTCCTATCTTTTTTTAAGGCCTTTATATTAATTTAATTTAATTATTTTGTTTTGTTTTAGGTACAATTCAGGTTTATGGAAGGTGTCTTCTGCATCTGCATCAAGATAGCGTTAGCAGCCAAGAACGATAAAGACCAAGAAGCAAAGAATAGATCATATCTAGCAAATGATAGCTAATCTAAGTTGCAATTAGGAGAATCATCCAGGTTTAAGACTAGCTTTCATATAGTTAGGAATGCACAAAAAAAATGTATTATTAATCATACTAATAACATACCTTTCTTTTCTATCAGCATCAAGGAAATCTGGGTCCAGTGACGAGCCAGAGGCGGGGGCGTCAGCTCCATCGGAGCAGGAAGTGCTAGGAGGAACCGGCGCCGGGGGAGGAGGAGAGAAGCAGAGCCGAGTGTCCTGGTTCGGAGGAGGAGGATGTAATATGGCTAGTAAGGTCACCATCTGGACCACCAGCCACACAACTGGGATTCAACCTCACTATCCCCCTCCTCAAGGGACTGAGGCTATTGCCAGGGCCCTCCCACTGGAGTGATGACCGCCACCACCACCACCAGGCCCACCAACACCACCGCCCATTTTGTAACAGACACCACCCTGGCACAAGATACTCCCCACTCACACAACGCCACCTCCATCCCATGCCACGCCCCAGCGGCCACAATCTACAACATCAGGCCAGGCTGCACAGGCGGAGATGCTGGCCATCATGCAGCTGCAGTTGGAGTGTCTCCAGGAGATCCAGGCCAGCATATATGCCAATCATATGGAAGTAATGCTCAGCCTGGCCAGGCGCAATATGGAGGAAGGAGGCATCATCTGATGATTGAATCCTACTTGGCCCCTCGCATCCACTCGCAGTCCGCTGCCTCCCCGGGGGTTGCCTTCCCTGCCCCCCCCCCCACCCCCGCCCACCACTGCCAGGGAGACGGCGGCTGTGCCTAGGTGGAGGAGGACTTAGATGCTGCACAGATGTTTGTGCCTTCGCAACAGCACTCCTCAGTGGCAATCTATTGGTCACAATGTTTACCTAATCTAGCCTGGCTACAGAGTCTTGGATCTTGGCCTATGTGATGGTGATATTTTGTATGCGGATGGCTACCTCCCATCACATGGTTCATGATCCTCTTCTCTGTGGACATGTAGGGTTCTGTTGAACATGTCACCAATTGATGGTCACTGAGGAATGCTGATGAGAAGAGATGCTGCAGGTCCTATCTTTTTTAAGGTCTTATTTTCTTGGTGTTATTTATTTTATTATTTTGTTTTGTTTTAGGTACAATTAAGGTCCATGGAGGTATCTTCTGCATCTGCAAGCATTGTGAAGGAAATGTATGAGGTGTAAGGATTTCCCAGTGCCTCTCAGGTAGACATTCCTTCAATGACATCCCCACCCCCCTTAACATGTAGCTCCCACAATCTTAACATGTAGTCAAATATCTAAGACATGATTGTTGTTAGCTTAAATGTAGACTAATACTGCTATGGCGGTGGACTTGTAAAGTCTCACAATGGCATGTTAATGACAGCCAGCATTAATATATGCACTAGTGAAGCTTGTGATCCTGACCTCAATATCAGTCTGAAAACAGATCAAAGGGTCTGATGTAAGTAACAGTGAATCTGGCTGCTTACCTTTGTGTCCTCTCCGTATTCATGAGTATTTTGCCATATTGCTGTTCATCCAGAGACCTAGCTAATAGTTAGTAATGCTTGCTGATGGGAATGAGGTGAGTTGGTATATTGTTACAGTTACAGTATTTAGAACTGTACTATATATGCATGTTGATTATTCTTTTTTATCCTCCTCTGCCTTTTTTTAGTTGACCACTTTTTTCAGATTTTTGTTTTGTCACAACATTGTATGTGTGAAACTGGATTGGATTACACAGTTAGGTTGAACGATCTGTTTTCCTTGAGCAGATCTAGACAAGTTGTAAGTGCTTTGCGCATTAATGGTTTCTTCAATTAAATGGTGCGATTTTTGATGATCCTTTTTTTTAGCAGATTCCGGTTGCAGTGTTGTAATGACCACATGTGAACCTAGTAGGTGTTATGCATCATGCTTATTCTAGACTATGACATTACCCCCTTTAGGTATCCCCTTTTTCCCACAAGCTTTTTGCTCTCCCAGGATCCGCCCACACCACACCCATGATATAAATGCACAGCCTTGTCCATTTCTGATTGTGCTCTGTGTGTGAAATAAAACTTTGTTATACCGTTCTCACTGTGTCAGTGTGTTTTCATTGGTTGGGGTTATCGGACATCCACATACATCACATTTTGCCATATTCCTATTTATGTAAACTAATGAGCCCTAGTTACTATGCAATAAACAAATACATATAATAATAATAATAATAATAATAATAGTATTAATAGCATTAGCTATCATATAATATGATATATCATATTTCATAATAATAATAAAGTGTTAATACAGATGCAAAGTCCAATTTGTGATACTGTGGAGTATCAACATCCCCCTGAGGGCCTAATAACAATATGACAGGTGATACTGGAGTGGGTTGTCAGTTCCTTCTCTAGTAGACTGTGATTTGTCTGACCACTCTGCTATGACCTGCCCACATAGAGTGACCACAGCTTCATTGAAGTACACAAGCCCCTTCACCACCACCACTTAGCCATCCGAAGGGGAACAAGGGAACATACACCACACTAATCTACTCTAACCCTTCAGGAGGGGCCGCAAAAACACATGGAGGCTGTGCAGAGGCACGTGGATCAACAGCCAACTCACCTCCATCAGAGGTAATCTCTGATACGCCCATCCTGTTTTGCTATTCATCAATTTACATTAGTGTGGTGTATGTTCCCCTGGTCCCCTTGTGGATTGCTAAGTGGTGGTGGTGAAGGGGCTTGTGTACCTGAATGAAGCTGTGAGCTATACCATGTAGGGCCACTGTAGGTGAGCAGGTCATAGCAGAGAGGTCAGACAAATCACAGTCCACTAAAGAAGGAGCTGGCAACACACTCCATTATCTTTGGCATGCAAACATTGTGGAACAGCACAGGCAGAGACCTAGCTAAATGTGCTGCCGCCCATTGGGTCACAGAGAGTTGGACACGACTGAAGGACTGAACAACAAATAATGAAATGCTCCCTTGGTACTTTATATATGTGATGTGGTGGTGTCATTTGGCCACTATCTGTCTTCACAATGTGATGCGCAAAATGTATATGCAATCACATATATATCTGATGTTTTCATGTGCGCCGTTCCCGTCCGGTTTTGCGTGTTGGGAATGGGTCGTTTCGCTGCCATATTTTTTTGCGAGGCGGACGTAATTTTTTTGCGAGGGACGCAGTTGGTTTTTACATGTACGACGCAGTGTATTTTTTTCTAAGTTGTGCGTATGTGTGTTAACCGTGTGTGAGGCGCCTTTGAGTTTTGTTTTTGCGAGGGACGCAGTTCTTGCGGGCTCGCTGTGCGAGCCCGCAAGCGTGAGCAACGGCTCATATGCTCACAACTATTTATGTGATATATATATATATATATATATATTCCAGGGTCCACATTAGAGCCTCTGTGAGTGAGAAAGGGTTAATATGGCATCAGTTTCATGTTTTTGTGTTGCTATTTAATCAGGTAGTGTGTCTTTAATTGCTTTATGCATGTTGCAGCATGGCTTTTCATATTGGCATATACATGACCATTCTAACATATGATGAAATAAAATATTTTTTAAATGCCTATTTTTATTGGGGGGTTATTGTGCAAGTAATTATAATGCCTTTCCATGCTTAACCCATATTTTAAAGTCCACTGGTGTGTTTATATTGTATTTTACAGTGTTGAAAATTTGTCTGTAAACCCTTTGCAGGTCCTACTTGATGCCTGTAATATTTTTGCCTCTATTTGCGGATTACGAGCTTTAACACCAGTGCGTCTTTGGGGACTCATAGCAATTTAATAGCGTTTTTTGAACGTAACAGTTACGGGCTTGACAGATCTAAGGCTTTGCGGCAACGGAGTTCCGATATCGATATCCCATAGGGTTTTTCCACCTGTAACCCACAGATTGTTTGCAGGTAGTTTTTAGAGGCCAATTTAATAGGCGTAAGTCTTGCAGGCTCAATTACGGGCTACGGTTTTACACGTTGGGAGAATTTAATAGGGCTGCATGTCTTGTTTTATCACTTTAAAAATTGGATTTCATTGTAAACTCTGAAATTCCTCCCAACTGCTTAGACCCCTGCGTATTCTGGAATCATTACTCATAAAAGATCTTTGCAGGCAGGGGTCTTTTGAAGAACGATGCTAGCATTTGAATAGTTTACAGGTGTTAAACGACAGCTCTGAAATCCAAGCATCTCTGAGGTCTTTTCTTAATTGTTCTGAAATGAATTTCTTGCCAAAAAACATACTTCTTTAAAAAAATATGTTTTTATTTTTTTTAGTAACTCTTGCATATTAGTAACAACACTATGGCTCACAGGACCTGCCCCATTAACATATAGTACAATATAATTAAAGGAAGATTGTTTCCGCGTAGCTAAAATATCTGCAGATTTTGATAAAATAATATAGTTAAATTTAGCCAGAGCACCTCTGGCTATCGATCTCGGCACAGAACGATGCAAATGAGCTTTGAAAATTAACACAGCTAGAGAGGAAACATCCCACAGGGTGAATCAATACCCAGAAAGGATAATGGGAACCCTGTTCAGGCAGCTGTGTCCTGCCCTCTTTACATGAGCACCTGTCAGTAGAAGCAATCAGTAATGGTCAATAGCTAGGTCTTCTTACAGCTCAATTCACACAACAATCATTAGTTGGAACAAACACAGCTTTACCACATGCTGCCAAATAGTGTCCCTTTTCTCTTCAGATACCAGAATTCTTAGCTTTTAAGAAGCAGCAGAACACGCTATTCTATGTTTTTGCTTTTTAAGCAGTAAGAAAGAAGATTTTTGTAACCTGTGCATTGTAAATATGGATACCCTTATATCTTAAACCAAACCAATAAATACTAGACACAAGGTAAGGGGTTAAAAAATGCCACAGCTCTGTTTATTATAAACAATAACACACATAAAATAACAAGAGGGTGCCTGCCCACTCTCACTTAAAGGCTTGAGGGGACCCTGTGCCCCAGGTACCACCAAATGAGCGCACCTCGCGGCTCACCTGTGGGCAAGCACCCCAACATACTCATGCCATGACAATACAAAGCAATAAACACATGGAAATAATAATACTAATAATAATAATAATACAAAGCAATAAACACATGGACGTACAATGAGCATTTCAGAACAGAATCACATTTTTCTTTTTTTTTATTTGTATTTTTTTGTGTGAATTATTTCCTTTATTTTCTTTTTTTTTTATATCTATATATATACAAATACACATATATATATATATATATATATATATATATATATATATATATATATATATATATATAAAAATACTTAATTTATTTTTATTTATTTATTTTTCTGAACTATTAAGCAGAAAATACAGTACGTTTATGGGAGGGAGGGACGGGATATTTAATCTGATATCTGGATCCATCTGACTAGGTGAAGGGAGGTGAGGTAGTATATATAAGCTAGCCCTGTTATATAATAACCCCTCCCTAATATTAGCACTAGGAATGAATAATTAAATAGGTCCTCCTTATTGACCTGTGCATTGTAAATATGGATAGCCTTATATCTTAAACCAAACCAATAAATACTAGACACAAGGTAAGGGGGTAAAAAAGGCCACAGCTCTGTTTATTATAAACAATAACACACATAAAATAACAAGAGGTGCCTCCACACCCACACTTAAAGGCTCGAGGGGACCACGAGCCCCAGGAGTACAAGCAAATGAGCGCACCTCGCAGCTCACTAATCACCTGTGGGCAAGCACCCCTGCCACAGGCGCACCAACACAGTGCGCCCGCCACCTACAGAAAATGCACCCCTAATGCTTAAATGCGTCCCTAGCCATCTAAAGTAGGAAACATGCAGCTACAGCTTAGCACATCCCTTACCATCTACGGGACCGGGAGTCACAGTCCCTTGGAGACACACATTTAAGGCTAAGTGTGCTCCATGCCATCTATCATTAGGAAACGCGCAATTACAGCTAAGCACATCCCTTACCATCTACGGGACCGAGAGTCACAGTCCCTTGGAGACACACATTTAAGGCTAAGTGTGCTCCATGCCATCTATCATTAGGAAACATGCAATTAGAGCTAAGCACGTACCTTGCTATCTATGGGACCGAGGGGCACAGTCCCTTAGCCACATGCTAATAGGGAACGCACAGTTATGTCTAAGCATGTCCCTTACCATCTATGGCACCAAGAAAAACAGCCCCTTGGAGACACACATTTTAAGGCTAAGTATGCTCCATGCCACCTACAGATCCTTGACAACTACTGAAACATTGTCGGTAGGAACACGCAATTACAACTAAGCGCGTTGTTTAACGTCTATAAAAAACTGTAGGAAAAGCTCACTTACAACTAAGCACGTTCCTTAACATCTATAAAACGAGGGCAACTATTTTACAATGTGTTCCCAATTCAATTAACAATGCTCCTTACCATAACATAGAGCGATATAACGGCGTTCCAGCCCATTCAGAACCAAACAAATGTTTTCTTTAAATGCCAAAATAAAAAGATTAGAACCAAATTTGTTAAGGTGTACCCCATCCTTACCATAAAAATGCTAACGCATCCTCCCCTTGTAAGCCAGTATGACGTAATGACGTACCACCCAATCCTCTAATATGGCTAGACATTGTTTTGTTAACTTTCTTCCTGCATTTATTTTTTATTTAATATAGCAGGTTCTGTGTGGGATCTCCATTTAAGACGGTGCTCATCTCAGACCATATAATATGCATATTAGGAAAAAATTGGTGCAACCTATCCACATCCCATTTTATCAATGTAATTATCGCCTTTAGAGGCATGCTCCCTAAATCATTATCCCCCGCATGAATAATTAAGATGTCAAGGGGACCTGCTAACCGGGCATACTGCACTACTTCCCTAACTACACACTCCCACTTCATCCCACATATGCCAAACCATTTCACCAACAACTCAGTTTTGTTGAAACCAAGCTGCATATCGCCATCTTTCTCTACTGCCATTCTACATGCCCAATACCTGAGTGGCCTAGAATCCATGCAGTCCGAGGAAGTGTGCCTGCGGGAGGATAGAATTACAATAAGAACACCAATAGCTAACCAGCTTTGTATTTATTTTTTGGATTTTTTTTTAAATTAAAGAACAAAATGGTTGCTATCCAGCAAGATAAACTGATATTTATTTAAAAAACTAATTTACAATAACATCTAAACACATAACACAATCATTCATCTTTAATTATAATTTTTTTATATTATTTTTTATATACAGAAAACACAATCAAATAAAATAAGCAATAAACCCAACACCCCACCCACTTATAATTTGCATGTGATAACAAAGTTTATTAAGCAAATGTCCCCATACCATTCTAGTCTAAAGGACTACCTAGGTCCCATAACTGTTTCGGACATGGAGTTGAAGTGTTACTTGCCCCTGGTGCAAGCTCCCTGAAGCGTTGCCACTGACACCTTGACAGAGCGTCAGCAATACCATTAAGCCTTCCAGGCACATGCACTGCTCTACATAGAATATTCTTCTCCATGCACAGCAATACTAGCTTATAAAGCAAACGTACCACTAGCAATGAGGAGGATGTCAATTTGTTGATTGCCCATGTTGTCAGTATGAAATATGACATGCTGGTCCTTCAAATTGTCACTCCAAATATAGATTGTCATGATGATGGGGAATAATTGGGGAAAAATTCAAGGAAAACCAAGTTCTTGATCAACCTAGAACAGTGCCATGATGCCGGCCATTTAGCCGCACACCACTGCCCCTTCAAATAAGCTTCAAATCCAACACTTCCTGAATCTGTGTGAAGATCAGTATCCTGCCTCAGAACTTGCCTTCCCATGAAGAAGGACTTACCATTGAAGTGTTGCAGGAACTGATCTGCTAGTCATATACAAACACACTTTCTAGTCAAAATCCACTATCACACTGCAGTTGACATATCCACCCCCCTCTGGTGGCTCCACTCTAGACACAATACTTCATTGGAGCTGAGTATATCTGGAGTTTAAATAGCCCAGGTTCATTAGTGAAAAATACAAAATCATTGTTTTAATGCACAGTATTGGTTTGAGATATTTTTCTGATGATGCCATAGCTAACTATTGTTTAGGCCACTATTAGACCACTGCTGGACCGCTAAAATGGTCCCTTAGGTCTATAACTTCTAAATTTAGGATTTGCAAGGCCCTATTAACAAGGCATCACTTATAGGTTTTATTTCAACACCATGGACAGCATCAAGAGCTTCTTCTATGTCACGGGCAGTTTGCCTGTAGAGCTATATTGTATAAACAACAGCAGGCCACGATGATCTGTCAAACATTCTCTAGGGAGTATTGTAGGGCACCACCATGAGGCAAGCAAGCAGTAGAAGTGGAGTTTCAGTAACTCAAATGTCTGTTCAATGATTGTCCTGCATGGTCTGTGTTCTGGATTGTACCTGTCCTCTCTTTCAGGGCATTATGGATGTGGGTCAGCAAACAAAATTCATATCCTGCATCACCTGACAGAGATACATTGATTAAGTAATGGTCAATAAATATATACAAAAGTTATTTGAACATATTAATTGTATTTTAACATATAGCCCACACTTTTTCACCCGTTGTGGGCAACTCGGTCCTACAACAGTCCAGGATTTATAGTTCTCTCTGCTTCAGTATTCACGTTCTCTCTGCATTAACATACCTGATTGATTCACCTCCGTTGAAGCACACAGATATTGAAACACCAGCGAATTGCCCGTCAAAAAATGACGGCAATGAAATTGTAAGTGCTAAGGGTGTTTGGTGTATAATAATGAAATATATAATATATTAATAAATTAATATACTTTACGTATTTTGAAGCATTGTGTTGAAGAGCTGGGAATCTGTTTTGATGTTGTTGCAGCATTAGTGGTGTGGAGCTGCTGTATAAGCGTGCTGAATGTGTGAAGTGTAATAGTGTGTGTGCGCGAGACCAAACCGTTAGCGTAGTTGTGTACTTCCGCATTGGCTTAAAATGGCGGGTAATGTGTGGTATGCGTCTTAGCGTAATATACGTAGGTCTTTTGTGGTGTTTTGCGAGTTTCTTGTGGTGTTTTGCGTGTTTAGAGTGCTGTAGCCTCGTTTTCGTTTTGTTCATCGGCCATTTTTTCTCTCGCTTAGAGAATTTTCGAGTGTCTAAACTCTTTTATTTTGAGTTAAATGAAGGATGTAAGTTGTTTTTTGAGGTCCTGGATGCTCCCTCTTGCTGTAGGTAAGCTTTTTATGTATGTACTGTGTGTATTTATTGTGTTTTGATTTTTTTCATGTTCGCGAGTTGCGGCCGATTTTTGTGAGGTCGTAATGAGTGTTAACGTGTCTTGTATGTTGTTTGCGTTGCAAGGTAAACTTTGCGAGGGTCGCAGTTGGTGTGTCGTGTTGTTTGCGTTACAACATAAATTTTGAGATGGTCGCAGTTGCTGGCAAGGAGCGCTTGCAGCGCTCCATGCCAGCAACTGAGGCCCTCGCTTTGTGAGGGCCGCGGCTCGCTTCGCAAGCCCGTAAGTGTGAGCAACAGCTCTGGCTGGCTCGCCTGCTCACAACTATATATGTGATTGAACTGTTGGTAACTCTTGTAGGACTGAGTTGCCTAATGCATTTGTTTGGGCCCTTGGTTATCATGACTTTCCTTCGGGACAGCAAATATATAGGATATTTTTAGAGATACAGTGCCTTGCAAAAGTATTCACCCCCTTGGCTGTTTACCTATTTTGTTACATTACAGTCTTAAGTTCAATGTTTTGTTAATCTGAATTTTATGTGATGGGTCAGAACACAATAGTCTAAGTTGGCGAAGTGAAAAATATATACATACAACAATTTTTTAGAAATAGAAAACAGAAAATTTGCATGTGCGTATGTATTCACCCCTTTTGTTATGAAACCCATAAAAAGCTCCGGTGGAACCAATTACCTTCAGAAGTCACATAATTAGTGAAATGATGTCCACCTGAGTGCAATTTAAGTGTCACATGATCTGTCATTACATATACACACCTTTTTTGAAAGGCCCCAGAGGCTGCAACACCTAAGCAAGCAGCATCACTAACCAAACACTGCCATGAACACCCAGGAACTCTCCAAACAAGTAAGGGACAATGTTGTTGAGAAGTACAAGTCACGGTTAATTTATAAAAAAATATCCAAATCTTTGATGATCCCCAGGAGCACCATCAAATCTATTATAAGTGAAAGGAAAGAACATGGCACAACAGCAAACCTTCCAAGAGACGGCCGCCCACCAAAACTCATGGTCCGAGCAAGGAGGCCATTAATCAGAGAGGCAGCACAGAGACCTAAGGTAACCCTGGAGGAGCTGCAGAGTTCCACAGCAGAGACTAAAGTATCTGTACATAGGGCGACAATAAGCTGTACGCTCCATAGAGTTGGGCTTTATGGCAGAGTGGCCAGAAGAACGCCATTACTTTCAGCAAAAAACAAAATAGCACATTTTGAGTTTGCGAAAAGGCATGTGGGAGACTCCCAAAATGTATGAAGGAAGGTACTCTGGTCTGATGAGACTAAAATTGAACTTTTCAGCCATCAAAGAAAACGCTATGTATGGCGCAAACCCAACACATCACCCAAAGAACACCATCCCCACAGCTGTCTAGCTCCAACTCATTGGACACGCTATTGAGCTTATAATTTCAGTTAAGATCCTTCCTGTTTAGTCCTTCTATGTATTTCTTCGATCTCTTCGTTATCTGATGTGCTTCTGTTAAGTCCCTACCATGTTTGCCTATTATCATGTCCACTTTGGCATGAGAGGTTCCTTAGAGATCGCCAATTTTCTTCAAGAGATTTCTTGTTTTTTCCATTCTATTATCTTCTTTTGTCTCTTTATATCTCTCATTATAGAAAGTCTCCCTGTCTCTTCTTGCTATCCATGGAATTCTGCATTCAGTTGGACAAGCCCTTTTCTTCTTTCCTGGGCGAATTTTAAAGTTGTACAAATCTTTTGCTATCATCACTACCTTTCGCTTTCCTTCTTTCATGGGCTATTTTCAAAGCCTCACCACACAGTCAGTTTATCTTCTTAGTTTTCTTTCTCTTGGGGATATTCTTTTTTTGCTGTTTTATACACACACATTGTCTGTCCAAAGTTCTTCACACATTCTATGTACCATGTTTAGTCCCTTAAATTTATTTCATATCTGATTGGTCTGATGATTTTGTCTCTTTTCCTCAGTTTAATTTTTAATTTTGCAATAAGATGCTCATGATCTGCAGTCAGCCCCAGGTCTTGTTTTTTTTAACTTCATAGAGCTACACCATCTTTGGATACAAAGTATATAGTCAATCTGATTTCAATATTGTTCCATTATTCCAGGTATTTTTTGGTTCTGTACTTTAGCATTCCAAACTCCTGTGATGAGAATAACCTTTTTTTTCTTGGTGTTATAGCTAGGAGATGTTGAACATCTGTGTAGAATTGGACACCGTAAGCATCTTCAGCATTTATGGTTGGCGCATAGACTTGTATCATTGAAACGTTAAATGACTTACCTTGAATTTTAATTGCTATCATTCCGTCATTTATTGGGTTGTAACCAAGCACTGGTTTGGCCACCCTTGAATGATTATGAAGTCTACTCCATTTCTTCTGTTGGATTCTTGATCACAATAGAAGATATGGTGGTTGTTTGATATGAAATGACCTGTTCCAGTCCATGTGAGTTCACTAATATCCAGGATATCAATGTTTAACCTTGTCATCTCATGTTTGACCATGACTAGTTTGCCTTGATTCATAGTTCTAACATTCCAGGTTCCTATGCTAAATTGTTCTTTGGAGCAGCTAACTTTCCTTTCTTTTCCAGATACATCAGCAGCTGGGTGTCCTCTCCGCTTTGGGCTATCCACTTCATTAGATCTGGTGCTACTCATACTCACACTCTACTCTTCTTCAGTAATGTGGTAGGCACCTTTTTTACCTGAGGAGCTCATCTTCCAGTGTCATATAGTGAGGTCTCTTGTGGTGCTTATCCATAAGGTTAACATGGCATGATGCTAGAGTGGGTTGCTGTTTCCTTCTCCAGTCGACCGCGATTGGTCTGACCTATTAGCAATAACCTATCCATCTTGGGTGACCCTACATGGTATAGCTCACAGCTTAATTCAAGTACACAAGCCTTCTTACCACAACAAGGTAGTGATCCAGAAGTGCACCACTATTTTACTATTTAAAGCTTATCATCTGCCACTATCCAAACCTTAATCCTAACCCTAAACCCCAACCCCTAAGCCTAACCCCCAAATCTAATCCAATACTAGGAAATGTAATAAAGTTTTGGCTGCACCACCTAGTGGCCACTGGCTGCCAGATAAAATGAGAGGCAAGGTCCCATTGTCACTGTACCAATTATAAATTATTATCAGTTTAGCATTTAAAATTAAATATTAATTATCTATTAATATATATTTTTTTCACCAAAATTAAACATATGATGGACCATTAATAAAAATATAAAAACTCTCAACTTTGTTTGTATTAAAATGCATGTTGCCAAGGAAATGCATAGAAAATGCTAATTTCTAGTTACTCAATTCTCTTAATTAGGGTAGTGGCCAGTTAAAGCTATCTCTATTAACAGTGTTATGGTCCTCTACTCTGGACCAATGACTAGGCAGTAGGGTGGAACATGGGTAGAGAGCAGAAAGCTCTTACAGTACAGAATGAGTCCTGGCTCCTCTCTCTCTCTGTAGGGCACCTCCATTAAATAAACAGTAAAATTGGGAATGTTAGGAGGAGGGAGTGGTAGAGGATCAAATGCAAATAAAAAACAAAACAGGCTACTGTCAAGGTTAGAAGTTACATTTGTCCATGTTTCCAGTATGTACAGTAAGCTTCACAAATGTTCTAAAAAAAGTATTGATACATCACCACACACCCTCTAATGCAGTGGTAGTCAACCTGGTTCCTACCGCCCACTAGTGGTCAATTAAAGCTTTCACGGTGGGCAGTGGGGTATTTACTAGGTGGCGTGATGTCACACATTGGAGACCCGCAGCACCACGCTTGGCTGGTTGGAGAGCTGATGAGAGAGCCTAGGGACAGCAGTCAGGACTGGGTCACTATCTAGTAAATACAGGGTTATACATAGCTAGGGTTATATGATTTATGTAACCAGAAATTAGGGTAAATTGAGTTACTGCGGCGCCGGTGGGCAGTAAGGACATTTTACCATCAAAAGTGTGCGGTAGGTATTAAAAGGTTGAGGACCCCTGCTCTAATGGGTTACAAATTAAAAAATGGTTACAGGGAATGATTACATGATTGTGAAAATGTTCAGAACATTACCTTGAGCAGAGAACTTTTTCCCTCTTTAAGTTGTGTTATTATGTTATGTAGAAAATAAATTTACATCATTACCTTAAGCTTATAGCATTTGCATTTCTGTTGTTGGTAAATGTTCAAACACAGTCATTTATGATATATGAAGGTCAGCACACAATATTTAAATGGAAATTTAATTTCATATAAAACACATTTGAAGTGGATGCAGTTAATATAAATGTTCATTTATAATTGAGACTTTTCACCTTTAGCAAATTATGTTTCAATGTGGAAAGAACAGTGTGCACTGAATGGGGCATACACAAATGCAATGCATGCACTGTAAAAAAAGCTTATGATATTGCAATAATAGAGCAGTTAGCACTTTATGCAACAGAAAAGTAGCAATTATATAAACTGTAAAACCGTGAAAAAAGAGAAATCCAACTTGCTTCCAAGAATTGTAATAGATATAAAAAACCTAAGCAAACACAAGCATTGCTCAGTGTACAACTTTGATTGTTATATATATATATAAATATAAATATATAACACATATATAGTTGTGGACCAAGAACCCTGTTTGGAAAGTTTGCGATGTTGGTCACGCAGTTGAGATAAATATAAGGAGATAAATATATCTCCTGCTCTATATCATCAAAGGGAGCACTGAAAGATGAAAAATTATACAGTCATTTTTATGGAGTTGGCAATTTATGGCCTTTTCTAGACCCGAGACCTTTCTACATTATAGTCTCAATAGAACTACACACACAACTCAGAAGTCAAGGAAACACTTTGGTTTCAAAGTTAAAAACGGCAGCATTTATAAGAAATGTATTACAGTGAAAAGAGCATCACATTATTTTTTAACAGCTTTTCCAAGATTTTGACCTCTCTACATGATGATGCAGAGCAATACAAGTGAAATTAAAGTCAACTTAAATGTTTGCAATTTCACATTAATATGCTATCAAATATCATCCAACTGTGAGCCCTATGTAAATCAAGTGCTCTAAGTTACGGCACTGCTGTAAATCGGGTGCGGGAACTTTTTTTCCTAACGTCAACACTAATGTAAAGCTTTAACTCCCCAGGTTAGGGCACTCAGTGCACAGCCATAAATCCTGCCTTAGCCACAACAGATATCTGTGCAGGGAGTAGCCAAACAAAGCTTAACGGATAAGGCAAGGCCCTTGGAGCCAAAAGAAAATCAGAACGTCATGAATATTATAATGAATTGGAATTGCTGCAACAACTGCCGTAACTGCTGGGCAAGGAAACATTAGATATATATAAAGAAAGTGTTTTTTTTATTTTTTATTAATATATATTTTGATATTAAAAAGTTGTGACAATTGTATTTATAGCTTTAAAAAAAGATGTGTTTATTTTGTGTTGAAATATGATATATTTATAGACAATGCATTGAGTATTTGTTTTTAGGCAACATCGTTTTGGGTTGCGTAATAACCCCTTGAGTACTGGGCTGTGTGTTACCCTGGATTTTGTATCATAAAACAGGCTTAATATATATAACTAATATATCATAATTTTTAAATACACATATGTTGATATGGGATTGTTAAGTGTAAAATAAAGTTGACATTTCATCATTTTGAAGTGCTTTTTGTGCTATACTTTCACTTTAAATGCTCTGTAGGATGTAAAGGTAGGAAAACTACTTGTGAGTGGTCTTTGGTACACGTAAATCTTTCTTCTGCATTTTGCAGTTATGGCAGTGCCCCCTATTTGCGAGTGATCCATAAAATCTTTTTAGCATAGGATTTGGGTGTCAGTGTGTCAGGGAGTAATTTGTAATTTAATGTCAGTGCAAAAATCAATGGAGATGTTTACCTTGCTTTTCGGCTTTGTCGAAAATAATACATATGGGAATCCCTTTTGTGTTTGTTACATCATAGGTTGGGAGCTGGATGATGGGGTGTGTTTTTGTAGTTATCAGTGGAGGAGGGTTAGGGGAGGAGAGAATAGGCAGAAGTCCAGAGCCTGTGTTTGATAACTGGATAATATTGGAATTGACACCACACCCCATATCCTTCACTGTCCCAGAAGCAGGATGCTCAAATGCTTCAACTATAGTTCTGCAGAATTGTACATGTCCATCTCACACACCAATGTATCATGGAACCATCTAGGGTCCTGCAGATGCATTAAAATTGAATTTGCTTTTAATGAGACTCAAAGCTTTCAAACATTTTATTTTCCATTGTGCAGGGCTCCTTTTACTGACATCTGCAATGATATGCAATATTAAGCAGTTTATGAATATAATTATACTAGCTACTTGCCCGTCAAAAATGACGGCATTAAAATTTAAAGGCTGTCAATGTTGTTTGCCACACAATGTGAGCACCTTCGGCACTCATCGCAAGCCCTGCACTGAGCGCCTTTTGCACCCATCGCGTGGCTCACAATGAGAGCCTTCAACGCTTATTGTGAGCCTCTCCCCCTGTCTACTTTACGGGCCTCTCATTTCAGGCCTTCGCAATGACCGCCTAAGTGTTACTGCCTTGTTTTTTTTAAAGTGTTGCAATCCTCGCGTCACGTGACTGTGTTACTACCTTCGGTCTCATTTTGAGCTTTTTTTTAAAGATTTACGTTTTTCCGGCCGCCATCATTTTTACCCTCTTACCTGATTTTTTATGTCCGAAAATCGGCAATTAAAGCTTAAATTAGCTTGCAACCTGACACCCAGGCTCCCTGCCTCTCCCAGGTGCTGTGTGTGAGGTTTTAAGTGAATATTTTGAATTATTGTTGTTTTTTGTTGGTCTTCCTAGTGTTTGCGAGTTATGAGCTTGAAAACCATGGCAGCCGTTAAAGTCATAAATCTTTCTAAGACTTGCGTGCCTCACGCTCTGCGACAGTCGTACGTCCTTTGCGCTGATTGCGCCCATTGCAATGCCCGCCTTATATCTCTTTCCATCCCGCATGTGTGTAAGATCCTGGGGCAAATTGTAAGTATGAGTTAGAGGGACTCTGAAACGCCACAATTGCTGCAATGAGCGCCTATGGCGATCATTGCTGCAAAGTGCTACATCCCTCGTGATGAGTGCCTGTGGCGCTCATCGCTTGGGCTGCAATGAGCGCCTACATCGCTCATTGCAGCATAGTGCTGCGTCTCTCACAATAAGTGCCTGTGGCGCCTATGGCGCCTATTGCGCTCATTGCAGCCAAGTCTACCTTACTTTGGCCCTTATTGCAGCCGAGTCTTTGAGTCTACCTTACTTTGGCCTTTTTGTAGATAAGATACCACCTTACTAGCTGTCTCCATTCAGTGTTAAAATGTTCATGACTGATATTGGGGCCAGGATGGGACCCCCTTGTACCCCTCAAGTAACCCTGTTTTCTGGGACTCTTACACATCTGATTGCGAACATCACATGCGTTTGTTACTACATGGAATACCATAGTTCGAACTATGCAGACCTTTGTTGATATCTTTACTTTTTACTAGCTTGTCCAAGCTTGCCATAGATTTCCTCCCCAGAAGCAAATGTCTTTTCAGTTCATGATTACAGTTACCATTTGTAGAGATATTGTCACAGAAAAATCGGTCACTGCCTTCACTTTTTCGCCGTCTATTTGCCAGGAAGTGAGATTGCCGTTTGCCATGATCTTTGTCTTTTTAACATTGAGCAGCAGGCCAACTTTTGCACTCTCTTCTTTTACCCTCATCAATAAGTCCCTTAGTTCCTCCTCACTTTCAGCCATCAGAGTAGTATCATCTGAGTATCTGAGGTTGTTGATATTCCTTCCAGCAATATTGATTCCGGCATTGGATTCATCTAGTCCAGCCTTACGCATAATGTATTCTGCATATAAGTTGAATAAATAAGGTGACAATATACAACTTGTCGCACTCCTTTTCCATTCTTGAACCATTCTGTTGTCCCATGTTCGGTTATGACCGTGGCTTCTTGGTTGGCATACAGATTCTTTAGGAGGAGGATGAGATGATCTGGTACTCCCATCTCTTTAAGGACATGCCACAATTTGTTGTGATACACAAAGTCAAAGGCTTTAGAATAGTCTATGAAGCAGAAGTAAATGTTTTTATTGGAACTCTCTTGCTTTCTCTATTATCCAGCAGACATTGGCAATTTGATCTCTTCCTCTGCGGAACCCGGCTTGCACATCTGGTAGTTCCTGGTCCATATATTGTTGGAGTCGAGCTTGTAGAATCTTAGGCATTACCTTACTGGCATGTGAAATGAGTGCAATTGTTCAATAATTGAAATGAGTGCAATTGTTCAATAATTGGAGTACTCTTTGGCACTGCCTTTTTTGGGATTGGGATGTAGACTGTCCTTTTCCAGTCTATTGGACATTTTTGAGTTTTCCAAATGTATTGGCATGTGGCAAGCAACACTTTCACAGCATCATCCTGTAGAATTTTGAATAATTCAATTGGGATGCCATCACCTCCTGCAGCCTTATTATCAGCAAGACATCCTAGGGCCCATCTCACTTTGCTCTCCAAGATGTCCAGCTCCAGCTCATTGGACAAGCTATTGAGGTCATCACTACTGTTAAGTTCCTTCCTGCCACCTCTTCTTTATCTGATCTTTTTCTATTAAGTCTCTACCACTTTTGTCTTTTATCACTCCCACTTTTGCATGAATGGTGCCTTTTAGGTTCCCAATTTTCTTGAAAAGATCTCCTAATCTACCCATTTGGTTATCTTCTCCAGTCTCTTTACATCGCTCATTGAAGAATATCTCCTTGTCTCTTCCTGCTATCCTCTGGAATTCTGCATTTAGTTGGACAACTCTTTTCTTATCTCCACTACCTTTCGCTTTCCTTCTTTCCTGGGCTACTTTCAAAGCCTCATCAGACAGCCAGTTTGACTTACTTTTCTTTCTTTTAGGGATATTCTTTGTTGCTGTTTCCTGTTGCAAACTTCGATCCAAAGTTCTTCAAGCATGTCTAGTTCCTTAAATCTATTCTTTACTTCCACTGCATATTCACAAGGGAAATTATTTATTTTGTATCTACTTGGTCAGATGGTTTCCATCTTTTCTTCAGTTTAAATGTTAAACTTTTCAATAAGAAGCTCATGGTCTGAGCCGCAGTCAGCTCCAGGTCTTGTTTTTGCTGACTGTATAGAGCTCCTCCATCTTTGGCTGCAAAGTATATAGTCCATCTGATTTCTATGTTGTCCATCAGGTGATGTCCATGTGTAGAGTCGTCTTGGAGGCTGTTGGAAGAGGGTGTTTGTTACGACCAGAGAATTATCTTGTAAGAATTCTACTAATCTCTGACCTGCT
The DNA here is from genome assembly GCA_027410445.1 of Discoglossus pictus. Taxonomy (NCBI): domain Eukaryota; kingdom Metazoa; phylum Chordata; class Amphibia; order Anura; family Alytidae; genus Discoglossus; species Discoglossus pictus. Next base: position 396,461,259 of record CM050165.1, read on the forward strand.
TCATTTTGTACTCCAAGGCCAAATTTGCCAGTTATTCCAGGTGTCCTTTGGGTCCCTACTTTGGCTTTCCAATCTCGTATGATGATAGTAACATCTATTCTTGGTGTTATATCTATGATGTGTTGAATGTCTTCGTAGAACTGGGCGGCTTCAGCCTCTTCAGCATCCGTGGTTGAAGCATAGACTTGGATCACTTTGATATTAAATGGCTTGCCTTGAATTCAAATTGAAATCATTCTGTCATTTATTGGGTTGTAACCGAGTACTGGTTTGGGCCACTCTTCGATTAACTAGGATGGCTAATCCATTTCTTCTAAAGTATTCTTGACCACAGTAGCAGATCTGATGGTTGTCTGATGTGAAATGTCCCATTCCAGTCCATTTAAGTTCACCAATTCCCAGGATATCAATGTCTAACCTTGTCATTTCATTCTTGACCATATCTAGTTTGCCTTGGTTCATAGTTCTAACATTCAAGGTTCCTATTCTGAATTCATCTTTGCAGCATCAGACTTTCCTTTCCCCTCTAGATACATCCGCAGCTGGGTGTCCTTTTGGCTTTGGCCCAACCACTTCATTAGATCTGGTGTTACTTGTACTTGCCCTCTGCTCTTCCTCGGTAATGTGGTAGGCACCTTCTGGCCTGAGGGGCTTAACTTCCGGTGCCACATTTTTATGTCTCTGGTTGTTCCTGTCCATAAAGTTTTCCTAGCAAAGATACTGGAGTGGGTTGCCATCTCCTTCTCCAGTGGGCCGCGATTTGTCTGACCTCTCTGTCATGACCTGCCCATCTTTGCTGACCCTACATGGTATAGCTAATAGCTTCATCCAAGTACACAAGCCCCTTCACCACGACAAGGTAGCGATCCAGAAGGGGTTAATTTGAAGACAGAGTACCAAAACGTAGTACAAAGATACAACAACCTAGTAACGGCACTCCATATATATTTTCTCTTTACATTTGTGAATCTTGCGGAAATCAGTAAATAGATGGATAAGAGATTTTCAGAGAGAATTATGGAGTTTCCATGTGATGTATATTTAAACAGGTTCTTTACATTGGACTCTTGGGACAATACTTTGTGAAAATGTGTTCTCAACTCGTATTAGTCTTCTTCCAGAGGAAACTACAAAGTGCCCACATTTTTGTTAATATGTTTAGCTCCTCCTATCTTTAAGAAAACTGTCGGTATTGAGCACTTTTCTGTGTAGTTGTGTCATTGACCACAGTTTTGGTGACAGAATGTCAGGAAATGTTCTCTGATAAAAGAATGGAGGAGCTCCAGTAGAAACATGGTTGCAATATCGGCTATTTTAAGTTTGTTTTCTCACAAAACATCTGACAAAAGATTTTAATTGAATGAGACTCCCAGTGTCTAGTAATTACATAATAGACAGGTATCCCATATTTATGTATCGTTACTACTATCAAGTGCTGAGTTCATGGCACCCTAAAAGCTAGAGATATTTTAATAACCGAAATAACTGCAGCAAAAACATTAGTTCTGCCTGGCAATAATTGAATATGGTACAATATCTAAGATAAACTAAATTGGTATTTTTCGGTATGAGCAGACTATCTATTATGGAAGAGTTCTATTATATTTTTTCTTATACTTTTACACAGTGTCTTTGAGATAAGCATGAATCATCAGCTGCCATATGTTTCTTCACATTTTCAAGTCATGAAATAGAAATTGTAGAAAATAAAACATAATTCAACATCCAGAATAATCTTGTTGTCCCCTAGAGAATTTGCTAGAGGGGTCAATGGGTGAAGATTGAAATGTTAACTTTTTATTACAAATTCCTAAATTATATACAAGGACATTTTCACTAAAAAAACGCTTCCTGATATTAAATTGCTTTAGTAAAAATACTGTGGATTTCATAAATATTATATTGTGACTCTGAGAAAGTAAATGGAAACAAAGAATGTTATATACAAATATGTATTTTTTCTACTCTAACATTGTCATATCTGATTTTGAATGTATTTATTTTATTTAATACTTTTATATTTTTATCATCTCTTCATTCCACTATACAGCAGGGATAAGGCACCTGCCATGCACTTACAAGGTAGGTGAGGTGGGTTCCATTATCAAATAAAATGTAACACGGAGGCAACCCTTGGATGATTATATAATTTTTTTATAAAAAATATGCTGCACCTTCCCATCTCATTTGACTCATTGACAAGCTGAGCTCAGTCTTGCCAAAGTGAAATAGCCTTGATATAACAAGATTGTCATTTAGAGAATTTATAAAACATCCTTCACTTACTAGATGCTACTCAAGCGTTGCTGTTATTTACTCATGTGTACTGTTGCTCCTAGGAAATATGTATATTATATATTACATACTGCAGATACATATTTAACTCAATGCCCTTTCCATTCTATAGAGCCACTGTCCTCTTGAATTGATAGGAGTACAGGAACTGTCTACCTCCATAATGAGAATATGTCAGTAACTACTGCCAGTGCCCTACTTAGGACTATAGGAAATCTCACTAGTTTGTAAGGACACGACCACCTGAGAAAGTAAAAAAACACATGTAAAATAATTTATGGAATGGAGGAAAAGTAATAAAATATGAAATAAAGGATAATCAGTAGAGATTTTGATTGAAGCGCTAGATAAACAGTATTTTCCACCAAGTGGTACATATATGCTGAATAGACCCTTTATTTTTCTAGTTTCATAAGATATATAGTTCCACCTAAAAGTCCTTAGAATAATTCCAGCATGGGAATGGTGTAGTCTTAATTGTGCAGTCACTGTTAAATTCCAAGGTGGTATGCAGCTTCCTCAGAGGGCACTGTGGTATGCAGCTTCCTCAGGGGGCACTGGGTCTCTAAAAGTGTTGTCTTACCTGGGACCAAACATAATGAAAGAGAACTGTGTATATACCATGATTACCATCTAAACCATTTGGACAACTAAATCCTACTGGAGAGAAAATAGTCAAGGTGTCCTCTGACAATCACAGATACAGACACGGGGACTCATTGGAGGTACAGTATCTCACAAAAGTGAATACACCTCTCACATTTTTGTAAATATTTTATTATATCTTTTCATGTTACAACACTGAAGAAGTGACACTCTGCTACAATGTAAAGATGATGGACTGGCCAAGCCTGTCACCAGACCTAAACTCTATTGAGCATCTGTGGGGCTGTGGGGCATCCTTAAAAGGAAAGTGGGGGAGTGCAAGGTCTCTAACATCCACCAGCCTCGTGATGTCATTATGGAGGAGTGGAAGAGGACTCCAGTGGCAACCTGTGAAGCTCTGGTGAACCCCATGCCCATGATGGTTAAGGCAGTGTTGAAAATAATCATGGCTACACAAAATATTGACACTTTGGACCCAATTTGGACATTTCCACTTAGGGGTGTACTCACTTTTGTTGCCAACGGTTTAGACATTAATAGCTGTGTATTTAGTTATTTTGAGGGGACAGCAAATTTACACTGTTATACAGGCTGTACACTTACTACTTTACATTGTAGCAGAGTGTCATTTCTTCAGTGTTGTCACATGAGAAGATATAATAAAATATTTACAAAAATGTGAGGGGTGTACTCACTTTTGTTAGATACTGTATATATATATATATATATATATATATATATATATATATATATATACGCCTCATGTACTGAGGGTATAAAATGTGAGTGCATTTTTATTTATGTTTTTGTGTTATATTCAATAAATTGTACTGTATCACACTATTAGGCAGTCTTGCGCTTCTCTCCTCTCCCATTGTTTTTTAAAGATACGTAAAACAAAGTATTGTAGAATAAATTCTTATATCACTTGTTGTTTATCCAAATAGAATAACCTATATATTTTATGTTTGCTATCATTAGCAGGTTTAAGATTACATAGAATCACATGTTTCTATTGGATAAAACACTTAACATATGTCTATTTCTCCCAACGCAGTTTTTCTCTGAACACAGGTGTCTTGTTAATACAGGGCTTGAATCTACAATGGTTCAGCAGAAGACAAAAGAGAAAGGGACAAATTGACAACAATAATGGCAGCAGTCATATAACAAAAATAACAGGCGTGACATTTTAGAATAATACAAAGGCTAAAAATAATGTTTAATTGAATGATAATTTGTTATAGCTTTGGTCTTTATAACAAATGGCATATGCATTTGCTACATGTGCCAGCATTTTACAGATGTCATAACAGTGACGGCAGGCAAGATTTAATTTTACAATGAAAACAATATATGTGTCAAACTACAGTGTGTAACATGCACACACCCTCACTAATCATTATAATTGATATTTCCACCACATGAGATTGCTGTGTACTATATTTGAACAGCAATTTACACAGCCATACTGACACAGTCAATAGAATTTTAATATGATGGCACATAAGATTTTTCTGTCCTAGATTGCAATTTTGCATTTGCTTTAAAACTCAGGCCTTACTATATTTATCCTTAAAGAGCCACAGTAGTTCAATTAACACTGAACAGTTGTGAAGTTTGTAATAAACAGCAGTTTAAGCTATGAACATAAACACTTTTTTAAAGAAAATTATAATTTTTGAAGACTCTTATCCGTTTTCATTATTTCCTGATATCTGGAGCCAAAGGAGAGTGTTTATGTAGTCCATCAGCAGAGAGAGGGATATGGGAGGAGTGCTGCAAGTTACAAGTGACCAAGAACCCTAAGCTAATCCCTGTAAAATCTATTTTGACGCCCGTAGAAGCACAGTAAACCCTACCTAGCTATGGTAATCCCCCATCACTAAAACATTGCAAGCAAACTGCTACGGTTCACTGCTACCAGTGAACTTCACAACAAAGCCAAAAAGCAAAGCAAAAATCTTCATTGATTTCTGCACTGACAATAAATGAGGAGTTACTCCCTTACACTTTAACACCCAAACCCTGTGCTAATAAGATTTTGTAAATCATTCGCAAATCAGGGCACTGCATAACTGCAAAATGCACCAAGTGGTTTTCAAACGCTTGCTGAGTCCCCCGAAAGCATTTAAAGTGAATCTATAGCACAAAAAGCACTACAAAATGATCAGAATGTGCCTGCAACATTACTGGAGAAGGGCAGAGAGCAAGTATGAGTAGCACCAGATCTAATGAAGTGGTTGGGCCAAAGATGAGAGGACACCCATCTGCGGATGTGTGTGGAGGGAAAATGAAAGTCCACTGCAAACATGGGATGACAAGATTAAAAATGCATATCCTGGGAATTTGTGAACTTAAATGTATTGAAATGGGACATTTCATATCAGACAACCACCAGATCTTTTACTGTAGTCAAGAATCCCATAGAGGAAATTAATTATAAAATAATTGCTTAGACACACCACACTATGGATTTTAAGAGAAAGTCTCTGTACCGCACCTAACAGGTATATTGATAATATCTACTACATTAGTGAGGTGGAAGTGATGAGAATCATCACTAATGCAGCAGATCATATTAATATACAGTGGATATAAAAAGTCTACACACCCCTGTTAAAATGTCAGGTTTCTGTGCTGTAAAAAAATAAGACAAAGATAAATCATTTCAGAACTTTTTCCACCTTTAATGTGGCCTATAAACTGTACATCTCAATTGAAAAACAAACTGAAATCTTTTAGGTAGAGGGAAAAAAATATATAAAAATAAAATAATATGGTTGCATAAGTTTGCACACCCTTAAACTAATACTTTGTTGAAGCACATTTTGATTTTATTACAGCACTCATTCTTTTTGGGTATGAGACTATCAGCATGGCACATTTTGACTTTGCAAGATTTGCCCACTCTTCTTTGCAAAAACACTCCAATTCTGTCAGATTGCGAGGACATCTCCTGTGCAAAGCCCTCTTCAGATCACCCCACAGATTTTCAATCGGATTCAGGTCTGGGCTCTGACTGGGCCATTCCAAAACTTTAATCTTCTTCTGGTGAAGCCATTCCTTTGTTGATTTGGATGTATGCTTTGGGTCGTTGTCATGCTGAAGGATGACGTTCCTCTTCATGTTCAGCTTTCTAGAAGAATCCTAAAGGTTTTGTGCCAATATTGACTGGTATTTGGAACTGTTCATAATTCCCTCTATCTTAACTAAGGCCCCAGTTCCAGCTAAAGAAAAACAGCCCCAAAGCATGATGCTGCCACCACCATGCTTCACTGTGGGTACAGTTTTCTTTTGGTGATGTGCAGGGTTGTTTTTGCGCCAAACATATATTTTGGAATTATGGCCAAAAAGTTCAACCTTGGTTTCATCTGACCATAACACCTTTTCCCACATGCCTTTGGGAGACTTCAGATGTGTTTTTGCAAAATGTAGCCTGGCTTGGATGTTTTTCGTAAAAAAAGGCTTTTGTCTTGCCACTACACCCCATACCCCAGACATATGAAGAATACGGGAGATTGTTGTCACATGTACCACACAGCCAGTACTTGCCAGATATTCCTGCAGCTCCTTTAATGTTGCTGTAAGCCTCTTGGTAGCCTCCCAGACCAGTTTTCTTCTCGTCTTTTCATCAATTTTGGAGGGAGCTCCAGTTCTTGGTAATGTCACTGTGTTCCATGGTATATCTAATGCCTTGGAAATTCTTTTGTACCCTTCTCCTGACTGATACCTTTTAACAACGAGATCCCTCTGATGCTTTAGAAGCTCTCTGTGGACCACGGCTTTTGCTGTGGGATGCGACTAAGAAATTTTCAGGAAAGACCAACTAGAGCAGCTGAACTTTATTTGGGGTTAATCAGAGGCACCGTAAATGAACCAAACCATCTAAGGTCTCCAGGCCCCCCCCTGCCCCGAAGACCTTGAACCAAACCAGGTGTATCCTCCACACCATAAATCTGCTCCCACCTAGCGAGAGTACTCACTCCTGCCACTAGCCAGCCTCAAACGGCTAGCCCCCGCAACCAACAACGGCAAGGCCTGTACCACAACTTCCTGAAGTGCATTATTAAATAACCTAGGCCAGACCTTGTTAAGGTGCACTCCATCCTTTACATAATATAAAGGGGCATCTGCAGTTTCTACATCCCAGTGTCTAATAACAATCCCACCCATACATCTAACAAAAGAACCAATTATCTTATTTAGCCTAATCCGAGCAAAATTGAGCCTATTCAAATCCATTGCTACTCTCCACTTTTGACGCGGGGCAATACCTGAAAATCTCTGAAAATCAAACTTAATCATCCTGACTAAATCCTTTAATGGTACCACCCCTAGGTCTTTACCCCCTGGATGAATCAACACCCCCCCCCCCCCCCCCCCCCAGGGGACCCAAAAACTCTGGCATATGACACTATGTTGGGCAGCAATTGATGCCACCGCATACCCCTAATACCCAACCATTTAATGTCCAGGAAGGAAGGACAAAACCCCAGCTGCGTCCCCACTGCTTTGAGCCCTGTGGTTCCACTAGCCCAGTGAATGAAGGAGTTTCCGAAGATCCAAAGCAGGTTGGGAGAATCTGTGAAACAATGAAATTAACCTCAGGGGAAATTAACCTCAATGGGTTAACCTCAGGGTCAACTATGGCGTTCACCCCACCCTCACTTGTAGATGTGGCTTGGCTGGCTACCATAGAACTCTGGTGGACTGGCGATGGCCCTACCCATGCATTACCTACCCCACTAACTTTGGCCTTGACTACCCAAACTAGAAATTACACACTTCAAACCTTCCACCAATGATATCTTGGAGAGTGAAGTGAGATGGGCACTAGTATGTCTTATTAATAACAAGGCTGCAGGGGTTGATGGAATGCCAGCTGAACTATTCAAAATTCTAAAAGATGATGCTTGCCTTTTGTCAACAAATTTGGAAAGCTCAACAATGGCCGGTAGATTGGAGAAAGTCAGGCTATATCACAATCCTAAAAAGTGAATTATCAAACAATTGCATTCATTTCACATGCCAGCAAAGTAATGCTCAAGATTCTGCAAGCTCGTCTCCAACAATATTTGGACCGGGAACTACCAGATGTGCAAGCGGGTTTGGCGATGGTAGAGGCCCAGGAGATCAAATTGTCAATGTCAACTGGATAATAGAAAAATCTAAAGTTTTAGAGCAAATATTTTTACCTCTGCTTCATAGATTATTCTCAAACCTTTGACAGTGGGCACCCCCAAAAAAATGTGTCAAGTTCTTAAATATCAGAGATGGGGATACCAGGCCATCTCATCTGCCTCCTGAGGAATCTGTATTTGGACCAAGAGCCACAGTCAGAACCGAACATGGAACAACTGAATGGTTCAAGATAAGGAAATAAGTGAGACAAGGTTGTATATTGTCATATACCAAAGCTGGAATTAATATTGCTGGGAAAAATGTCAACAACCTCAGATTTATGAGGGTGATACTACAATGATGGCTGAAAGTGAGGAGGAACTAAATGGTCAAATTATGAGGGTGAAAGAAGAGAGTGCAAAACCCTTCCAGCTGTTCAACATTAAAAAGACGAAGATCATGTCAAACATCAATTTCAGTTCCTGGCAAACCGATGCAGATAAAGTGGAGGCAGTGTCAAATTTGATTTTCCTGGCCTCCAAGATCTCTGCAGATGGTGAATACAGCCATGAAATAAAAAGATGTTTGCTTTGGGGGAGGAAAGCTATGGTAAGTCTGGACAAGCTATTAAAAGCCATTAAAAAGCAAAGATATTAAATTCTAAACAAAGGTACTCATTGTTAGAACTATGGTATTCCCAGTAGTATGGTATTAACGGTACCACCCCTAGGTCTTTACCCCCTAGATGAATCAACACCCCCCCCCCCAGGGGACCCAAAAACTCTGGCATATGACACTATGTTGGGCAGCAATTGATGCCACCGCATACCCCTAATACCCAACCATTTAATGTCCAGGAAGGAAGGACAAAACCCCAGCTGCGTCCCCACTGCTTTGAGCCCTGTGGTTCCACTAGCCCAGTGATTGAAGGAGTTTCCGAAGATCCAAAGCAGGTTGGGAGAATCTGTGAAACAATGAAATTAACCTCAGGGGAAATTAACCTCAATGGGTTAACCTCAGGGTCAACTATGGCGTTCACCCCACCCTCACTTGTAGATGTGGCTTGGCTGGCTACCATAGAACTCTGGTGGACTGGCGATGGCCCTACCCATGCATTACCTACCCCACTAACTTTGGCCTTGACTACCCAAACTAGAAATTACACACTTCAAACCTTCCACCAATGATATCTTGGAGAGTGAAGTGAGATGGGCACTAGTATGTCTTATTAATAACAAGGCTCCAGGGGTTGATGGAATGCCAGCTGAACTATTCAAAATTCTAAAAGATGATGCTTGCCTTTTGTCAACAAATTTGGAAAGCTCAACAATGGCCGGTAGATTGGAGAAAGTCAGGCTATATCACAATCCTAAAAAGTGAATTATCAAACAATTGCATTCATTTCACATGCCAGCAAAGTAATGCTCAAGATTCTGCAAGCTCGTCTCCAACAATATTTGGACCGGGAACTACCAGATGTGCAAGCGGGTTTGGCGATGGTAGAGGCCCAGGAGATCAAATTGTCAATGTCAACTGGATAATAGAAAAATCTAAAGTTTTAGAGCAAATATTTTTACCTCTGCTTCATAGATTATTCTCAAACCTTTGACAGTGGGCACCCCCAAAAAAATGTGTCAAGTTCTTAAATATCAGAGATGGGGATACCAGGCCATCTCATCTGCCTCCTGAGGAATCTGTATTTGGACCAAGAGCCACAGTCAGAACCGAACATGGAACAACTGAATAGTTCAAGATAAGGAAATAAGTGAGACAAGGTTGTATATTGTCATATACCAAAGCTGGAATTAATATTGCTGGGAAAAATGTCAACAACCTCAGATTTATGAGGGTGATACTACAATGATGGCTGAAAGTGAGGAGGAACTAAATGGTCAAATTATGAGGGTGAAAGAAGAGAGTGCAAAACCCTTCCAGCTGTTCAACATTAAAAAGACGAAGATCATGTCAAACATCAATTTCAGTTCCTGGCAAACCGATGCAGATAAAGTGGAGGCAGTGTCAAATTTGATTTTCCTGGCCTCCAAGATCTCTGCAGATGGTGAATACAGCCATGAAATAAAAAGATGTTTGCTTTGGGGGAGGAAAGCTATGGTAAGTCTGGACAAGCTATTAAAAGCCATTAAAAAGCAAAGATATTAAATTCTAAACAAAGGTACTCATTGTTAGAACTATGGTATTCCCAGTAGTAACATATGGATGTGAGAGTTTGACCATAAAGAAGGCTGAGCATCGTAGAATTGATGCCTTCGAATTGTGGTGTTTGGGAAAACTGCTTAGCATTCTATGGATTGCAAGAAGATTTAATTAATCAGTACTACAGGAAATCAAGCCAAACTATTCACTGTAAAGTTTCTTCATGAGGCTAAATCTCAAATACTGGAGCTCAGAGGTGCAGTGGCATAGAGGTGTGCCTGGCGTGCCTTTGATCCACAGGGTCATAGAGAGTCAAAAATTTTGAAACCACAAAAAGATAGATAGATAGATAGATAGATAGAGATAAGACATCAGCATTTGTTGTTCTATTCACACAAATTCCTTTTTTGAAGATCTGTGAGTGCTCAATATTGATAGTGGACAGTATATACATATATAAAGATAGACAGGAAACTGTGTGATAATATTGTTAAAATTGCCATCAAGGGTTTCTCTGCCTTGGGCCATTCCACAAGACATTAATCACTAGTCTTTGTGTCCACGTGTGTTTGCAATGGGTGAAAAAAAACTATATAAGTAACACAGAGGTACTATTGGAACTGTAATAGACCCTTCCACAACCTGCACACCTGTTTCTAATCAGTTCCATCACCTTGTGCAGATCATGATGATCCACACACTTGTGGTTATGACATTTGTCCAGAGTCCAGAGTTATTTAAATGTTTTTCTTCCAAAGAAAACAAAATAATAATTTATAGCATTATTTTATAGCATTTTTAGTGTATTCATAGATTTTTTGTGACCATTTCAAAATATTTTAGATTGTACTATAACAAGGTAAGGAAGCAATCATGAAAAGTTTACATTTTGCTTCAAGTGATTTATGGAACATAAGTTTGGAAAGTGTATCTCCAAACCAATGACAATATATTATTTCATGACAATGATCTTATACAAACTCTTTTACTGTCTTTCTTGATTGGTTTTATTTTGTCCAAATTCTTAATTTATTTAGTATATACAAACAAAAGATAGTGCCCATAAACATAACACAATAAATGGGTACCAAATTTAGCGCTATTTACAGATCACACAGACCCAAACAACGACCAGACGTCTAATATATATGAACCCCTATCTCATTGAGAAATAATTGTCTTAAATCTTACAAGAGGTAAAAGTCAAGTAACATATCAATTCTGACCTTATGAATAGATCTTAGATCTATCGTTACAAAAGTCCCGTACAGTTCAAGCTATCAAAAGCTCTAAAATCTTGTCAGTGCGTCCAGGCATGTAGCAGTGATCTCAGTTCTAAAAGTGTGTCTTTGGATTTTTATTGGTCTTCGGCTTCTCTAAAGTCCACAGTTCACCAACGTGTTCACAAAACTACAACAGTATATTAGGGAGGGGAAGAGAGAGCTCACCACCTTGTCCTAGTGTAGATCAATATAACACAAATCATCAACTGTACATCATCAGGAGTGGGTACTCACGTTTGATCAACATGTGAGATATGCGTATGGCTCATGCGTCGTCCTCCTTGCACCATAATCCGATATATGTACATATATCATACAGGCGCTAGTTCCTTATAGGAATGTAAATGTATTCACAATTGTAATTCAATCGAAAAAAATGGTGTTTAGTAGCAGTGAGTTAAAGCTTAAAAATTATATCATGTAGGTTTGTGTCAATTAAAAATATTTATTAATTTATTATAATAAAAAACATATATAGTATAAAAATGATATAAAAATTTTCAGAATCAAATAGTGCCACCTAGTTTCCGTGCGGTTTATACACTAACCATAAAAAAAATAAACAGAATTAACATAAAATAGTCAAAAAAGACCATGTTATGTACATAGTCATAATACTAAAGAAATTATCAAAGGTATGTAATATAAACACACATCCAATTGGCTTTCTCAATGATATTAGTGTGTTAGAGTCACTGTCTAAATAAAGAATAGATAGACTTGAAATGGGGTGACTTTCTATTTAAAGGGGCATGTAAATATGTTATCTTTGTTGCGTCAGAAAGAGTGTATTTGATAATATGTCACAGTGTATTTTCTTTTTTTTTAAATACAAGTCTCTTTCTGTGCATAGATTGTAATGTCCTATTGGTTTCAAGGAATAGCTTATTTTTTCCCAAGAAAACACATGAAAGGGACATTAATGGTTTCTGGATTTCACTAGGAATATAATATACCTTTGCATCTCTTTAATTTTGTGTTCTTAATTTTATTAAGAAGTGCTGAAAAGTCCTGTTTTATTCTGCCTAAAATCTTATAATTGGTTTCCCTCCTCTACAGTTCATGAAGACAGTGTGCTTTTAAGTACAGGGTATGCAGTGTGTCAGGGGAACCGAAAAGTAGCAACATACTGCTTGAGAGAGGTCACTGATTGGCTAAATCTAAAACACTCAACTTCACAGTCTGTGTATTCGTGAGCTGCATGAGCTCCAATCAGGTACAAATGTATGATTTATTTTATTTTAGGCAGAAAAAGGAGCTTACAAACACTTCTTAATAAAATAGTACATACAAGTAAATAAATAAATATACATAAATATTATCAGCCTTATTAAATTGCAATTCGGCCAATTGAATAGGGCTCTATATAAGCACATAGCATATTTTTTTACAGAAATTTTTAGGTAGTGAACTTCTATCCAAAAGCAAGTTCTTCACTAACTAAAAACTTCTGTAAAAAATATATGCTATGTGCTTATATAGAGCCTTTTTCAATCGCAATTTAATAAGACTGTATATTCCAAGTGAAACCCAGAAACCTCTGATGTTTCTTTAAAACATGCTCCTTTACATGCATTTAGAAACATTTTCCTTTCCATATATAATCCCCTCCCAATTAAACATTAGCAGCCTTATTAAATTGTGATTCAGTAAATTTAAAAGGTCTCTATATAAGCACAGAGCATATTTTTTTTACAGAAGTTTTTAGTTAGTGAAGACCTTGCTTTTGTCTATAGAGATCTTTTAAATTTACTAAATCGCAATTTAATAAGGCTGTCAGTTAATACAGATCCACAATAGGGTAGCTATTGGTCTTTGTGAATAGTGATACATACAGATAGAATAGAATTTATGATTTAGATCCTGGGATATTTTTTCAAATTTAGAAACTATCAGCAACATCCAGTACGTTATATCTTGTTACTAGGTAATAAGATCAGTAAGTCAAAGGAATTAATTAAGGAATAATATCTTGAAAGATTTAGTTCATAAGCAGTTTTTTAACATTTCAATATTTTTTTAAATGGAGCAATACAAGTATTTTCCATTATTACAGCAAAAGTACAAATAGAGTGCTTTAAAGTGTACGTTTTTTGCAAGATATGCTTCATTCCATATAATGTTTCCTCAGTTCCTTCCTTTAATAGTTTGTAAGCCTAGTTCAGTGGTACAATATTATGTAAAATTGATAAAAATGGTAATATTCACTGTGAAGTGGCATAGGTCATGACAGCTATTACAATAAATTACAACCTATTTTAGAACACTACTCCTATCATATTATTATTTTAACTGCTAAAAATGTTCTCTCCCATTCTTTCTATCGAACACCCTTAACAAGCATACACTTAAGTTTCTTTCATCTCTGGTGATTGTCAATATATGCTACTTGATTTAATTGCTTAATGGAACTTTTCTATTGACTATACTAACTTCCACAGCCTTTTTCCTGGAACAGTTAATTTGTGCATCACACTCTCTACACTGTCCATCCCATTACTTCTATATAGACCCTCCCTCAATCCAAAGTTAAAACCTTCTTCAGCCTTTGTAACCATTCTAGCACAACAGCTCCTGTTTTAATCAGGTGCAACTCAATTCTGCTCCAAAAATAATATGTAGGAAAGATCATCACTCAGCTCAGATTTCTAAGCAGCAGAACCACCTTCTTCCTACCAATTTTTAGTAACACAATGACCCGAAGTCCCTTATGTCTACATGGACTAATAAATGTCTCTAGGATATCTCAGAAGGTATTACCTTGTAGATTTGTTTCCACTAAAATGCTTCCTATATCCATTTAATCTTCTTAAAACACTCCACTGATATTTGTTATTAGTACCAAGTGCACCAAGACTGCTGGGTCACTCCAAGCCCTCCCACCATTTTAGAAATCCAATCAGCAATATGTTTAAATGACTATTGTACAGCAAAAAATACATATGTTTGAAAATTTTAAGTATGAGTAAGCAGTGGTGTAGCAAGGGGGGGCGAGAGGAGCGCAGGACCCTGGGTGGCAGTTCTTTGGGGGTGACAAAAATGCCCCCAACTGCCGTCCACCACCAGTTTCCCTCCCGCCTCCCTGCTCTCTCCTCCCCCACCACCGTTCTCTCATTCCCCCAGGCCCCAGCTCTCTCCTCTCTCCTTCCCCCAGCCCACCTGCTCTCTCCTTCCCCCACCCCTGCTCTCTCATTCACCCAGGACCCAGCTCTCTCCTCTCTCCTTCCCCAGCCCACCTGCGCTCTCCTCTCTCCGCTGTCCTTTGAGTAAAAGAGCCCAGCCTGTTTATGTGAGTATCAATTTGTCCAGCATGTGTATATACCAGCTAGTGTGCCCAGCCTGTGTATGTAAAGACCAATGTGCCCAGCCTGTGTATTTACCAGCTAATGTGCCCAGCCTGTGAATGTAATAGCCAATGTGCCCAGCCTGTGTCTGTGATAGCCAGAGTGTCCAGCCTGTGCTTATAATAGCCAATGTGCCAAGTCTGTGTCTGTAAGAGCCAAAGTGCCCAGCATGTGCCTGTAATAGCCAATTTGCCCAGCCTGTGTCTATAAAAGCTAATGTGCCCAACCTGTGTATCTAAATACCAATGTGCCCAGTCTGTGCCTGTAATAGCCAATGTGAACACGAGGGCCGAGCACAGAAAAAAAATGGAAAAATTGGGACTCTGTCTCCCTCTATATATATATATATATATATATATATATATATATACAGTATATATATATATATATATATATATATATATATATATATATATATATATATACTAGCGACTTGCCCATCAAAAATAAAGGCAATAAAACAGCTGGCAATGCTGTTTGCCACACATTGCAAGCCTCCCCCCTCTACCTCTCCCACCAACTACTTTACGTGTCTCTAACCCCTACCCTGTGTCTCTTTCCCTCCTGTGTATCTTCCCCTCCCCTCCATGCTTCTCTTTCCCCCTCCCCTGTGTCTCTTTCCCCCTCCCCTGTGTCTCTTTCCCCCCTCTCCTCCCCTGTGTCTGTTCCCCTGTGTCTCATTCCCCCTGTCCCCACGTGTATGTTCCCCCCTCCCTCGTGTCTCTTTCCCGCTCTCTCCCTCTGCTGTGTCTCTTTCCCCCCTCCTCTCCCTCCCCTGTGTCTATTTCCCTCCTGTGTCTCTTCCCCACCTCTCCCTCCCCTGTGTCTCTTTCCCCCTCCCCTGTGTCTCTTAGCACCTCTCCTTTTGGGAGGAGGGCGACAAACTCGGGGATAGCCCATGGCAGCAAAAGCTCTTGCTACACCACTGTGCATAGTTAAGCAGGAAACATGTCATAGAGGAATCATTGGTAGGTGGGTGAAAGTTGTGTGTGAGATGGAAATTTACATTTCTGGAGAGCTGTGGTTGGGTTACATTTATTGATACAACATCCTGCTTCTGGGACAGTAAGGAGTGAGGTGTCAATTTCAATCTTATCCAATAACTCTAAATAAGTTGTCTGTTCCTGTCTTCCCCAACACCCATGTTAATGCCTCCATCCCACATTTTCACCAGCCATCATTTTCCGTTAACTCCTTAACCACTCTGAGGATATGAACCCCAACCTACTGTCAATTCCAACTATCACTCCTTTCCTAAATATCTTCCTTTGATCGCCTACATATCTTCTCTTCTCTTCAGTCAGTGTAGTGAATACCCTAATTGCAACCCAGAAACCACTTTTCTTAAAAATAATGACCTAAATTTCTCCCTCTATTCTCTCACAGCTCCATTATTTTATTCTGCACATCAATCTTCATCAAATCTCCTAACCACATGAAATCTATCGATCTTGCAATTCTACATCCAAACTCACCTTACAGGCACTCTCAAAGTCCTTTTGGCACTGCATTAACAATCACACCTGCTTACTTTCTTATCTCCTTCCTGAAATGCCATACAGTAATCTGATGTAATCTCTGTGTTCTTGAATCCTGTGCCTTCGCCATTCCTGACTTCTATTCATTCCTCCAAACCTTGGACCAAACACAACACATAAAAACTATTCTGTTAACTTCATCACATCAAAATCTCAAATATGTAATCATCCCTCCACACTTAACTCTAAAACACCAGCTAGAGACTACCAAAAACCCAATTTATGAGAATTTTGAGAACTTCTCTCTCTTCTAGTGCCATACATTACTCTACATTACATAAACTCTGATTTCCCCTCCTACAACTACAACTGTCTCCTCTGGCATCCCTTCTTTCCAGCTATCATCCTCTTCTCCTATTTTGTCTTCTTGTATAACTCCCGTAATATCAGCAAATGGTTATTCTTTGTCCACTTGAAAAGTAAAATATTTCTCATTGATAAATTTAACTAGGTTTTTTTTTAGACTGAGATTAATTGTTATGTCAAATTAAAGTGGGATATTTTTCCATTTTTGGAGCTTTCCACTAATCCAATGCACCAACCCTATATGTGATTGTGTTTCAGGAACAATCAAGGCTTATTTCTTTAATCTGCTAGCATGATATCTTTTTTTTTTTTATCTGTACTTCCATTAGCGAGGTATTATTGCTATTAGTGCTAAAAAGAAAAGTGGACACAGTGGTGCTCATTACAAATATCTCTTTTCCCCAGACATTATTCATTCTTATTAATATGTGCAGGTGCATGACCCCTACCCTAGAACAAATGGTCAAGTGGGTATCATTCATTATGAATTGTACAGTACCTCTACCATTAATTAGAAAGCATTTTGTGGAAAGCCTACAACAGCGGTAAGGATTGTGATATTAGTTTTGTCTAGCTAAATAAACTGATAATAATTAAGCTGAGCTGTATGTGCCCTTTTAAGTCTCTAAATATCCTTTGGGATTCTCTAATGACAGAGCTTGACCCCCCATGTCCCTGCACTTTTACAGAATATCTGGCTGTATTCCAGATAGGTTAGACAGGGCAAGAAAAAGGCAGCTGTTTCTGAAAACCTACAATAAAGTGGACCCCTTTGTAATTCTATTATGTACTGTAAAATCTTTCTCACTAAATAGAAGAAAGCCTTCATATTGAATAAAAGAATGAGTGATTGAAGTATAACATTTACATTTGGCTTAAAGGTTACTTGTGTGCCAAGATATTAGGCCAGAAGAAGCAAACGAAAAAATAATCTATCTGTTTTAAAAGAATTACAAGTGATCTTATAATTTAGAAAAATGACATCTAAAATAAAACAACATAGATATAAAATGGAAAATTGATGCTCACACAGATGCAGCAATATTATGATTATTGTAAATGTAGGAATTAGCTTAAAATAACTTAAATCTGAAACATTCTCAATGACATCTTTTCATATTGTTATTTAACAGATACTTTATAAAAGTTATTGAACTGAAAAAATGTGTTTGCAAATAGTATATAGCATTGTTTTCTTTTGTTTTTATATTTAAATTACAAAACACTATATAGACTGACATATTATATATATATATATATATATATATAAATATAAATAAATATAAATAAATATATATATATATATATATATATATATATATATATATACTGTATATATATATATATATATATGTATATATATATATAAATATATAAATAAATATAAATAAATATATATATATATATATATATATATATATATATTGTTGAATAATCTGAATAATTCAACTAGATTACTGGACAATCACGGCTATCTCACTCCGTATATATATATATATATATATATATATATATATATATATATTTATATTTATAGAACACTGGAAATTTCAGGAATTAAATAATAAGTCATGCTCTGAAATTATATAGTTAAAGTCTAGTAGAAAAGTTATTATATTACTGAAGACCAAATAGATCAGGAAGAGGCCAAAAATCGGATTTCAACGTTTATGTACCATGTGGCGTACTCTATTCCTTCCAATATAAAATACTGACATTAATATAACCTCATGCAAAATACTAGATGAAAGAATAGAAAATCATATTTTTATAAGGCATACTATTTTTTATTATGTCTGTTATTTAGACATAATGCATTTCTTGGTAAATCTCTTATATGCACAATGATATAATACATGGTAATGTTTACTGTGCATCATTATTGCTATGCTACAAATCATGAGTTATCAGTGCTGAGGATTCATTAAAACAGAGACCATTATTTAACTGAAACTTAAGTGATAATTCTTAGCACAATATTATTATTGGTGAAGGCATCCTTATAGCTCATAGAGGTGTGAATAGCTATAGCTCAGTGTTTAATAGGTTTTCATCGCTCCCCTCATTATAATAAAGAAATCCTAGAACATACTATAAGTGTTGCGGCAGTGATGGACAGCCAGCATCACAGGCACATTATAATACACCACATCGACCTTTAGTACATACAGCAAGGACTGAATTGACATGTAACTTAGTATGTGTTTTCCATCATATCTGTATATGTATTAAACTAAATGGTCAATAATTTGATAAGACTCCAGAACACAGACACTTGTACCAGATCTTGGTTACATAATTTTTGTACTTAGATAGATAGATAGATAGATAGATAGATAGATAGACAGATAGATAGATTCATAGATACCACTGAAATGTTGGTAGCTGTGATTCTCATGTCTGTGGTTTATACATGCATCTCAACACAAAACTATAACTCCTAACATGGGGCCTAATTCAATTGCGATTTGGCCAATGGAATTTGGCTCTATTTAAGCACAGAGCATATTTTTTTACAGGAGTTTTTAGTTAGTGAAGACATTACTTTTGGATAGAAGTTAACAAAAAACTTCTGTAAAAAAATATGCTCTGTGCTTATATAGAGCCCTATTCAACTGAACATATCGCAATTGAATGAGACCCATGCTGTGTAGATGCCTCCTCCCTCTCACTCTCCCTACCCTGTTTGTTTACCCCTCTGAAACCCCTGTGTCTCCTTCCCCCCTCTCCTTTGTCTCTCCGCCCCCTCTCCCTCCCCTGTGTCTCTTCTTCCCTCACTCCCTCCCCTGTGTCTCCCCCTCCCTCCTGTCTCTCCCCATCTCCCATCTCTTTCTCCCATCTCACTCCCCTGTGTCTCATTCCCCCTCTCTCCCTCCCCTGTGTCTCCTTTCCCCCTCTCTCTCTCCCCTGTGTCTCCTTTCCCCCTCCCTCTCCTTTGTCTCTTCCCCCCTCTGCTTTGTCTCTTCTTCCCCTCTCACTCCTCTGTGTCTCCTCCCCCACTCTCTCCCCCTGTTTCTCTCCCCCCTTCCCTGTTTTTCCCCCTCCCTCCTGTCTCTCCCCCTCCCTCCTGTCTCTTTCCCCATTTCCCTTCCATGTGTCTCCTTCCCCCTCTCTCCCTCCCCTGTGTCTCCTTTCCCCTTCTCTCTCTCCCCTGTGTCTCCTTTCCCCCTCCCTCTCCTTTGTCTCTTCCCCCCTCTGCTTTGTCTCTTCTTCCCCTCTCACTCCTCTGTGTCTCTTCCCCCACTCTCTCCCCCTGTTTCTCTCCCCCTTCCCTGTTTTCCCCCCTCCCTCCTGTCTCTTCCCCTCCCTCCTGTCTCTTTCCCCATTTCCCTTCCATGTGTCTCCTTCCCCCTCTCTCCCTCTACTGTTTCTCTTCCCCCTCCCTTCCCTGTGTCTCTTTCCCTCTCTCCCTCTCCTGTGTCTCTTTCCACCTTCCCTCCACTGTGTGTGTTCCCCCTCCCTCCCCTGTGTCTCTTTACCCTTCCCACTCTCACTCCCCTGTGCCTCTTTCCCCCTCTTCCTCCCCTGTGTCTCTTCCCCCTCTCCCTCCCCTGTGTTTCTCCCCCTCCATTCTGTCTCTCCCCCCTCTCCCTCCCATCTCTTTCCCCGATCTCCCTCTCCTGTGTCTCCTTCCCCCTTTCCCTCCCCTTGTGTCTCTTTCCACCTCTTCCTCCCCTGTGTCTCTTTCCCCCCTCTCCCTCCCTTGTGTTTCTTCCCCTGCTCTTCCTACCCTGTTTCTACCCCTCCCTCCCCTGTGTCTCTTTCCCCCTCTCCCATGCCTCTTCCCTTTCTGCTTTGACTCTCTCCCCCTCTTCTGTGTGACAGGATCTCCATATTGCCCCGCATTGCCCATGCACGGCTTTTGACGCGCATCGCGCATAGGTGGCACCCGCTGCGCAATGTGCATGTGCAACTTGCAGGTGCATTTGCAACTTAGATGTGGGTATTATTGTATTTTTATAGCACAATATTTTCATTTTTAATTAGGCTATAGATTAAATATACAGTATGTATATATATATATATATATATATATTTGAAATACATCTATCATATACATTTTGTATAAATAATCATATAGAAATGTGTATATTTATATGTATTTACAACTAAATATAAATTATTTTAGTGAGTGGGATATAATTTCACTCACAGGTAAATCTTATAAAACATATTTGTCTAGAAAAAACATAAACATAAAGTAATTTAATTTGCATGTTAATATTGTACCAGAGCACAATAACTACACCTCTGAAAAGTTAAAAGATTCCTCCATAGAGAGTATTGCTAAAATATGCTTGCGGAGAGCAGGTGCTTCATCTAAATTTCCATGGGGAAAATAGATCTGACCTTGGCTAGAAAACCATCACGCAAAGAATACAAAACAAACAAAGAAACTTGCTGCTGGCTAAGTTGTGATAATGATAAAAGGATTTGTCATTTTTTGTAGTACACACAGCATAACATATCATAATTAAGAAACTAAAGTAATGTAATACTGCATGTTACAATTAATGGTTGCAAAAATAAAGTATTGCATATTAGGAAGATAAAAAACATGGGAAATAAATTAAATGGAATTTGAGTGAAATATGTGTTATTTTCAACAAGCATGACATCTGGATAAAAATAAAATATTATTGACTATAATATTATTAGGTATCCGTTAAATACTAAAATTAAAAACACCAAATTTCTGAAATCCATTGGCACTTATCTGGGGCTTGTTAGGATGTCCAAGGAGGTAGCTGGGTTATAGTTACAAGGGGAAGCAGGGGTATCAGGAGGAGGCAGAAGAGTTTTGAGCTGACAAATGCAAGCAGGTTTGACAGATTGAGTGAAACTGTTTGAGATGACCACTTGAGAATGGCAATGTCAGAGATGACTAATAACAGAGTTAGTGGAAGGTAGAGTGTCCTAAAAAGGAATGTATTAGTTCTAGGAAACAAGCTTTGGGCAATGACCTCGGAGATAGTATTTTCTGAGATACTACCAGTGCCACGGGCGAGCCCAGGGAGAAAGAAGTAGCTTAGGGAGGTTAATACGTGGCTAAAAAATTGGTGAAGGCAGAATGATTTGGGGTTTTAGAAAACTGGGCTGACTACTCTTTTGGGTACAATATCTAGAGCAGTGACGGATTGACCATTAATGAAGTGTCAGCTTGTGTGCTGGAGGAGAAGATGGTAGAAAGGCTGGGGGAGTTTTAAAACTAGTAGGCTGGGGAAGGGACTAGATAGATGTAACTGGGTAGAAAGTAAAGAGAGGGTAAGGGATGAGTTAAATATTCATGGGGGCAATGGGGAAGGGTTAGTATAGTCAACAGGGAATTCATAGTATCTAAATCAAATACAGTTACAGGTATTTCTTACATAAAGAAGACAACATAATGTGTAATGTATGCCACAGAAAATTGGAGAGCAAAAATTATGAACAGTAAATGAGAAATTGCTGAAATGAGGGTGATTCTCAAGACTGGACAATTAACTTGGATGGTTATAACCTATTTAGGTGAGATGGGACAATGGTATAAGGGGAGGTTCAGTATGTCATTATGTTAAAAAAAAAAATAACTTTATTTAAGGAAATTATAAAAAATCTAAAAATACGCCGTAGGAGAGATTAAAATATATATATATATATGTATTAAAAAACAGTGTGAGAATCAAACACTGGGAAGTATTAAATACTGTAATGGGCAAATAATTATTTGCCTTATGAATTTTAAGTCACACAAAAATCAACCCAGTTAAATATTTAAGTAGATCTAATCAATAATTCAACAAATCCTCATATAGTGCAGAAATCATTGGGTTTGTATAGATTTTAATAATAGGAAAACACTGTGATATATTTTTAAAAAGCAACGAAGTTAAGAACAAAAACAGAAAACTGAGGTATCTGCCAGAAAAAAAATACATAACATATTGAATATGTATAGAAAAAAACGACTAAAATTGGACCCCAAAAAAATAACAAAATAACAAAAGACACAAACCTTATTGTAAACATGGACTTTTGCTTGTCCAATTATAATATCATCATCGCAATACTTGCGGTTCACTTGGTCCTTATGAAGTAGTTGGGTATAGATAGGTATAGATTCCTCTGCCAATTGATCTTCTAGCTAGATAGTCCTCAGTAAGGCCCGACGGTCCCGTTTCACCCATCCACTGGGCTTTCTCATGAGCTAACAAATAAAACTGCTATGAGGCTATTTAAGCCCTGTTTCATCTCCTGTATCTTGGGCGTAGTGACGTAATTGAGTAGCGTAACGTAGTGACATCACGTATACGCACGTATAGCGTAACCTTCATAAGAATAACATTAATTATATGGTGTTAAACGGACATTTAAAATATAGAAACTTTATTCAAGAAGAACAAACAAGCACCAAATCGGACTACTCAGTACTTTGAAAAATAAAGAAAAAAATTGGTTAAATGTTGGATGTATTGTAAACTAATTAAAATATAAAGAACAACTTGACTATGAAATAAAGTGAAAATATGTGCCATGTAATATGCTATAAGTAAAAGTGAACATAAGTGAAAAAGTGATATTAACTGTATAAATGGGCAAAAAAGGGAATATAATCAGAGCCTAATTTCATTATAGAAATAAAAATATATACTACAATTATATACAATTATACTACAAGGTGAATGTGAGATAATAGATATCAAAAAAGGATATCAAAAGAGGAAAACTTTAATGATAATAGAAAATGAATAGTGAACACCAATAAATATGTAATCTAATAAAATATGAAAAAAGTGTAATAACCAATTTACTGAACATCAATTTAAAAAGATACCTATTTGATTTATATAAACAAATACTGAGTGCCCTACAAAAACGCTGAAAAAGAAAAACCCTCATTAAGCCCATTCGGGCTCTGAGAGTTTAATGCAATTATCCATTTACATTCAATCTGAAGAAGGTGCCTATCCATATCGCCCCCTCTTGGATTTAAACCAAGTGTATCAATTACAAAAAATTTCAGGACTTCAGGATTATTATGATGACACAGCTTAATGTGACGTGAAACTGGCGTGTCAACTTCATTGATTATGGAATAAGTATGTTCCAAAATCCTTCTTCTAAAAGGACTTATAGTTTTGCCAACATATATTTTCAAACATGGACCCATCATAATGTAGACCACATGAGTGGTGCTGCAATTAACAAAGCTTTTCAATGAAAACTTTTCCAAAGTTACAGGATGCACAAACTCTTTACTTGGCTGAATACACGGACAAGCTTTGCAATGACCACAATGAAATAATCCCACTGTAGGCTTCAGCCACGTAGTCTTGCCCTCTTTTTTTTGGAAGAAACTTTTCACCAAGTTTTTCGATACGTGACTACTGGTTTAGCAGATAGATCATTTTGTAAAATGGGATCATCCATTAGAATATTCCGGTGAAGTATTTCTTGGATCAAAAAAGTTACCAGAATAAGGTATTTAACACATTTATACTGACACTACTCAAGTTTATATCTCCCAATACCCCAGGTACAGGTTTGCATAGCTAGGGGCACAGGCTGTCCCCATAGCTGTCCCCCGTACCAGGAGGTACCATGACTTGTTAAACAAGAAACAAATCTTAGTTAGTATAAACTTGAGTAGTGTCAGTATAATCTCTCCTACGGCGTATTTTTTTATTTTTTATAAATTCCTTAAATAAAGTTATTATTATTTTTTGATATGGAGTTGTTAGGCACCAGGAATTTCTCTTAAAGTCAAGATTAAGATTTTCATTATGTTAATCCTGATTTAAAGCTTATAGTCAGAGAATATGTTTATGGTTTAACTAATTATAATGTTGAAGCCTTGTGGGTAGAAATAAAGAGAAGAGAAACAAATTAAAAAACTAGTAGGAATATGCTATAAACTTCCAAATATAGGTCATAGCAAGACACTGAAATTATTGATACAGATTGGGAATGATGCTAAATTCTAATAATTGGTGATTTTAAGTGCCTTGAAAAAACACAGTCTAAGTTGAAGTTGTTTTTCACAAACAAAGTTACAAGAGGCCAATAAAAACTTTTAATTTTAAAGGGGCAAATGTAATGGTGTAAGGACAGCAATACAGTTTATAGACTGGGATAAAAAAACAACAGGTCAAAAATACAAAAAATTGTGGTAAATAATTAAAGCTTTACTAAATAAATAAATATAAATATATATATATATATATATATATATATATATATATATATATATATAGTAATTTAGTAATTATTAATATATATATATATATATATATATATATATATATATATATATTAATAATGAGCATTGCAATATAATTTGATACCTTTTGTATTGGACAAACAACATATTTATAATGACGAGCTTTCAAGAGGCTCAACCTCTCTTTATCAAGTCTGAAGCAATACTAACATGAGATGGAACCCTCAGTTTGAATAAAAACAGCAGATGCAGAGAGAGTGGACACAGCATTTGACATCATCAGGCAAATACATATATGGGGACTAAACACAACATAGTAAAGGAAACATATATACACATACTATATACACATATACATCAATATATACATGAAAAAACAGAGCACTGTAGTCCACAGTGATATCTTTCCTGTTGGACAAACATCGCACTAAGAGTGCTAAGCCTGTTATGGTGTAATAAGAAAAAATCACATGAAATTCTGATAATGTGTTAGAAAACCCAAGTCCATATTAAGTTCAAATGCTTTTCTCTGTTTGATGTTTTTTAATTTTACTCTGAGTATTTTGACTTTTAAGTTTTGGATGGAGTGATCATTCTGGCTAAAATGGTGTCCCACTGGGCTAAAATAACTGTCTTCATTATGTTTTCTTATTGAATGCCTGTGTAAATTCATTCTTAAATGCATTTTTTGGACGGTTTCTTCAATGTAACAGCCTGTGTCACATATATTACATTGTATTATATGAACCACATTGGACGATGTACATGAATACGATCCTATGATGTTATAGGCCTTGTTGTTATGTGTGGCTGTGTCATCATTACAAATGTGTTGACATAATTTACAGGCATGTTTGTTACAAGGTTTAGTTCCATTTTTTATATTCAGTTGTTCATTGGCCAATTTTCCGCTGACAAGTTTCTGTTTCAGGTTTGGTGGTTGTTTAAATGCAAGGATGGGAGGTTTTAGGAATATATGTCTTAATTCAGTATCTTCAATTAGTAATGACTGTAAATCTTTGATTATTTCCAAATTTTCACAATTCACTAAAATTGGATGGTATGTGGTCACTAGAGGTATACGTGAAGTATTTTTTTTTTTTTTTGTACTCTAACAGGTGTTCACGGGGTATTTTGATGGCAGTGGTTATTTTTTGGGTAATGATATAGGGGTTTGTAACCCTCTTGTTTGAAAGATTCAGACAGTGTTTTTTCATTTTTATCACGGTCTCCAGTGTTTTTAGCAAATCCGATGGTATCTAATAGCTTGACTATGGATGATGGCTTGTTTTGTGTGGGAGGGATGAAAACTGGAGCTGTGTGGGTAACTGCATCTGTCTGTGGGTTTCCTATATATAGATGAGTTGATTGATATAGTAGATATAGTAGTGTCTAGAAAGTTTACCTGTTCTGCAGAGAAATCCATTTTATGTTTTATGATGAATGGAAGGTGTTGAATTAATTATGAAAGTCTCTGAGTTTGCTTTCTCCTTCTGTTCATATGATCATCTATGTAACAGTAGTATTTGTATGGTTTGTAAATGGATACAGCATATTTTACTTTTAACCAAGATACCTACCTACATATGAAGGGGACTGCCATGGGCACCAAACTGGCTCCACAATACGCAAATCTATTTATGGCCAATCTAGAAGAAACATTCTTATCTGTATCCATTTACAAACCATACAAATACTACCTTTACATAGATGATCTGTTCATCATGTGCACAAAAGGAGAAAGCAAACTCCAAGACTTTCATAATTCATTCAACAGCTTCTATTCATCTATAAAACTTAAAATGGATTTCTATACAGAACAGGTAAACTTTCTAGACACTACTATATCCATAAACAATGGCAGTCTCCACTCATATGAAACCCACAGACAGATGTAGTTACCTACACAGCTCCAGTTTTCATCCCTCCCACACAAAACAAGCCATCATCCATAGTCAAGCTTTGCTTCATGAGCCTGCAGTTTTAACATTGCGTTACCAATGGATCTTGGCAAGCCCCGCGCTGCTGAGAACTATATTCGTGATAGTACAGTATTTCATTTTTTTTCATTATTATTTTAAGATAAATACAAACAGTTATGCAATTGTATGGTGATTCAAATGAATCATCAGTTTAGTTGCTGTGCTCAATTGTTCTTCATTAATTAGACTTAGATTCACACACACATACACATAAATATCCATGATACTCTGTCTTGTATGCAAAAGAGCCAATTACATCTTCGCAGGAGCAGAGTTTGCAGATTTCTTTGCCCTTGCCTGCTTCTGAGCATGTGCTGGGGAACTGTGTAAGTGTCAAATACTATGTCATGCCAATGAAATAAAAAAATCTTCCATTACTCAATAAACATCATATCCTTCAAGCTCCCGAAAGCAGGAAGTTCAGAAATTGAGCTTTCAATAAACAAGTTGATTCTGCTAAAATTAAGTTTAAGAATCCTTTTCTGTTCATTGTTGTGATTATTCTCCATGTATTACATATGAATTTTTCCTAAACTTTTTTGGTCCCTTAAAATGATTTTTTTTTACTTTTTAAAATTATTTTGTCTAATAACAATACTGTAAACATGGGACTTCAGGGAGGTGAAGAATCACAGTTAATTGTTCTCACGTTTGGCTACACACTTTACCGTCAACATATGGCTCATTATCTTATTTTGTTTTTGATATTCAAGTACATCAATATATATTAGGAATATTATTTTGCTGCTTTATCCTCATGCATTAAATTAATTCCATAGATTCCACACCTTGTTAATTCTATTAGGAGAATGTCTGAGAATGCCAGTCAGCTGTTCCATCTTCATCAACTCCCGAAGTCTAAGTTTAACTAATAGGATACATAAATTACTTTAACAGAGAGACTGACAGTGTCCCTTTAGGCAATTTATGAGGTCAATCTTTGTGACTGTATTTTACCTGGATAAAAAAATAACTGAGCACATAATGAATCTTTATAAGTCTTAACATTCATCAAATGATCTACAGCAAATGCACAGTGAATGTTGCAGAAATCTACTCTAACTTACTTGTGTAAGAAATCCTTATAAGTTATATATTACTAGCAACTTGCCCGTCAAAAATGACGGCAATAAAATGTGAATCCTGGCAATGCTGTTTGCCACACAATAAGAGCCTCTCCCCTCTACTTTACTGGCCTCGCAATGAGTGCTGTTGGCGCTCATCGCAGGCCTCGCAATGAACGCCTCCTCTCCCTCCGCTGTGTCTCTCCCCCTCCTCTCCCTCCCATGTGTGTCTCCCTCCTCCTCTCCCACCCCCGTGTGTATCTCCCCCTTCCCCTTGTCACTTCCCCCCTCCCCTGTGTGTCTCCCCCTCCTCCTCTGTGTCTCTTCCCCATCCTCTCAATCTTACTCTCCTGTGTCTCCCCCCCTCTCCTCTCACTCCCCTGTGTCTCTTCCCCCTCCTAAAACTCCCCTGTGTCTCTTACCCCTCCTCTCACTCCCCTTTGCCTCTCCCCCTCCTCTGTGTTTCTCCCCATCTGTGTCTCTCCCCCCTCTCATTCCCCTGTGTCTCCCCCTCCTCTTACTCCCCTGTGTCTCTTCTCCACCTCCTCTCACTCCCCTGTGTCACTCCCCCCTCCTCTGTGTCTCTCCCCCCTCTC
The DNA here is from genome assembly GCA_027410445.1 of Discoglossus pictus. Taxonomy (NCBI): domain Eukaryota; kingdom Metazoa; phylum Chordata; class Amphibia; order Anura; family Alytidae; genus Discoglossus; species Discoglossus pictus. The sequence goes on from CM050165.1 coordinate 396,489,751, forward strand.
ATTCCCCTGTGTCTCTCCCCTCCTCCTCTGTATCTCTTCCCCCCTCCCCTGTGTGTCTACCCCATACTCTCCCACCCCTGTGTGTCTCCCCCCTTCCCTGTGTCTCTCCCCCCTCACTCCTTTATGTCTCTACCCCCTCCTCTCACTCCCCTGTGTCTCTCCCTCCTCCTCTCACTTACCTGTGTCTCTCCCTCCCTCCTCTCACTCCTTTGTATCTCTCTTCCCAACCTCCTCTCACTCCCCTATGTGTCTCCCCCTCCTTTGTGTCTCTCCCCATCTCCTGTGTGTCTACCCCCCTCCTCTCCCACCCCTGTGTGTCTCCCCTCTCCCTGTGTCTCTTCTCCCCCCCCCTCCTCCCCCTGCCCTGTGTCTCTCCTCCCTGCCCTGTGTCTCTACCCCCTCTCCTCTGTGTCTTTCACCTCCTTCCCTGCGTGTCTCCCCTCATGCGCCTGAGCGGACCGCAGCTGCACAATGTGCTTGTACGGGCAGCGGCACAGTGCGCCTTTGCGGGCCCGCTGGTGCGCGTTCGCGGCTTAGGGCGCAGCATGCGCATGTGTGGGCCAGTGCGCAATGCGCACTTGGCAAACTACGATTTGTTGCAAGTGTGAAGACGAGCTGCAGTTTGACAACTATTATATGTGATACCTAGGTTCCTGTTGCAATCATTTAATATTATTTTAAAATCTAAAAGCAAGATATTTGAAAAGGCTATTTTACAAAACAATACATTTCTTTGGAGCTGCATACACTTATTCTTTTTGTTAATATTATTTTCAATGGCTTATCTTTCTGCAATTTTTTTTTTAAATTGGGGGAGATTCACTGTATATAAATCGTGCTACGGAATATGTCAGCGGAATACAAATAATAATAATAATAATAAGGGTCTGCAATGTGCTTTGCAGAAATCTATGTCTGCTTCTTATGCAGTAAAATTGCCACCCCAGCTCTTTGCAAGCCATCATGTCCAGGCGACAGCTTGTTGAATCTGCAGAGCATTTTGTATGAGATGTCAACATAATGCTACAATGACCACTGTAGACCTCCCCTTAAAACAGGCGTAACCATTCCCAGTCCCAGCTGCTGAAAAAATACCCCACAGCATAATGCTACCACCACCATGTTTCACTGTGGGGATGGTGTTCTTTGGGTGATGTGATGTGTTGTGTTTGCGCCAGACAAAGCGTTTTCGTTGATGGCCGAAAAGTTAAATTTTAGTCTCATCAGACCAGAGCACCTTCCTCCATACATTTTGGCAGTCTCTTACATGCCTTTTCACAAACTCAAAATGTGCCATTTTGTTTTTTGATGAAAGTAATGGCTTTCTTCTGGCCACTCTGTCATAAAGCCCAACTCTATGGAGCGTATGGCTTATTGTTGTCCTATGTACAGATACTCCAGTCTCTGCTGTGGAACCCTGCAGCTCCTCTAGGGTTACCCTAGGTCTCTGTGCTGCCTTTCTGATTAATGCCCTCCTTGCCCGGCTCGTGTGTTTTGGTGGGCGGCCATCTCTTGGAAAGTTTGTTGTTGTGCCATGTTCTTTCCATTTAGTTATGATAGATTTGATGGTGCTCCTGGGGATCATCAAATATTTGGATATTTTTCTATATCCTAACCCTGACATGTACTTCTCAACAACATTGTCCCTTAATTGTTTGGTCTTCATGGCAGTGTTTGGTTAGTGGTGTCTCTTGCTTAGGTGTTGCAGCCTATGGGGCCTTTCAAAAAAGTGTGTATATGTAATGACAGATCATGTGACACTTAGATTGCCCACAGAGGGACATCATTTTACTAATTGTGTGACTTCTGAAGGTAATTGGTTGCACCAGAGCTTTTTATGGTCTTCAAAACAAAGGGGGTGAATACATACGCACATGTCAATGTTCTGTTTTCTACTAAAAAAAATAGTTTTATGTATATATTTTTCACATTTCACTTCACCAACTAAGACTAAAATTCAGATAAACAAAACATTAAACTTAAGGCTGTAATGTAACAAAATAGGTAAAACGTCAAGGGGGGTGAATACTTTTGCAAGGCACTGTATATCCTTGAATCTCCCATAATGCAAATTAGATTGTAATCCACTTTAGAAGGGGCCAAGCATCGGCTAAGTGCTACGGTTTAACGGCTCGCCTCACTTTGTGAGGCTCGAAGCGATGAGCACCTGCGGCGCTCATCGCCTAAGTCATACGCACCTTGCAAAGCGTGACAACCTCTCGCCGTTTGACAACTATTATCTGTGATATCTTTCCATGTGACAATACTAAAGAAATGAGACTCTGCTACAAGGTAAAGTAGTAAGTGTACAGCCTGTATAACAGTGTACATTTGCTGTCCCCTCAAAATAACTCAACACACAGCCATTAATGTCTATACAGTTGGCAACAAAAGTTAGTACACCCCTAAGTGGAAATGTCCAAATTGAGCACAAAGTGTCAATATTTTGTGTGGCCACCATTTTTTCCCACACTGCCTTAACCCTCATGGGCATGGAGTTCACCAGAGCTTGACAGGTTGTCACTGGAGTCCTATTCCACTCCTCCATAATGACATCACAGAGCTGGTGGATATTAGAGACTTTGCACTCTCCCACCTTACGTTTGAGGATGGCCCACAGATGCTCAATAGGGTTTAGATCTGGAGACATGCTTGGCCAGTCTATCACCTTTACCTTCAGCTTCTATAGCAAGGCAGTGGTCGTCTTGGAATAGTGTTTGGGGTCGTTATCATGTTGGAATACTGCATTGTGGCCCAGTCTCTGAAGGGAGGGGATCATGCTCTGCTTCAATATGTCACAGTACATGTTGGCATTCATGGTTCCCTCAATGAACTGCAGCTCCCCAGTGCCGGCAGCACTCAGTCAGCCCCAGACCAAACATATATACACATATGTCTGCGGAGGTGGAGGCTCTACGGCACCTCACACGCGGTTACAAACACCCACACAAGCGGCACTACCAAAATACATCCAACACGCAATCACTATATACGGAATTACACAAAAAAATACGAACCGCAGGACTTTGAACAGGAAAATTTATGGACTTAGCATAAAAAAATATGACCTCGCAAAAGTAGGACCTTAACGGCAAAAATACGACCTTAACGGCCGAAAAGCGCGCACCAGATAACATTAAAAACACAATAAATACACACAAAAAATACATAAAAAACTTACTCACAGCAAGGGGGGGGGGGGCACCCAGGACCGCAGCAAGTGAAGTTACACCTCAATTTAAGTCAAAATTCCCGAGTTTAGACACAACAAAATCCCCTAAGCGAGAGAAAAAATGGCCGACGAAAAACGAAAACGAGGCCCCAAGACCCTGGACCGCCCAGCCACGTACAACTTACCCAAGAAGGGATCCGAGATAAGCTCGGAAACCCGCATTAACCCCACAGGATCCGAGATAAGCTTGGAAACCCGCATTAACCCCACATTAACCATCACAGTGGGGGTCCCCAATCGCACACAATCGGGGACCTCCGCTGCAATGAAAATTCAAATTTTCCGTCTTACGGGTTCTTAATGGACCGTAAAGGTCCTTAAAGGACCCATAATAAAAAAAAATTAACCCTGTCACTCATGGGGGTCATAAACCCTTAATTAACCCCGTCACTCATGGGGGTCAATACAGACCCCCATAAGACCTTCATTAACCTTATTACTCAGGGGCGTCAATACAGACCCCCATAAGCACTTAATTAATCATGTCACTCATGGGGGTCAATACAGACACCCATAAACCCCTAATTTACCCCGTCAGTCATGGGGTCAATACAGACACCCATGAACCCCTAATTAACCCTGTCACTTATGGAGGTCAATACAGACCCCCATAAACCTATAATTAACCCTGTCGCTCATGGGGGTCAATACAGACTCCCATAAGCACTTAATTAACCTGGTCACTCATGGGGGTCAATACAGACCCCTATAAACCCATAATTAACCCTGTCACTCATGGGGGTCAATACAGACCCCACATGCCAATAAATAACCCTGGCACTCATGGGGCTGTATACAGACCCCCATAATACATAAATTTACTCTGTCACTCATGGGGGTCAATACAAACCCCCATAAACCCTTAATTAACCCTGTCACTCATGGTGGTCAGTACAGACCCCCATAAGCACTTAATTAACCCCTTCACTCATGAGGATCAATACAGACCCCCATAAACCTATAATTAACCCTGTCACTCATGGGGGTCAATACAGACCCCCATAAGCACTTAATTAACCCCGTCACTCATGGGGTGTCAATACAGACCCCCATAAGCATTTAATTAACCCTGTCACTCATGAGGGTCAATACAGACCCCCATAAATCTATTATTAACTCTGTCACTCATGGGATCAATACAGACCCCCATAAGCACTTAATTAACCCAGTCAAACATGGGGGTTAATGCAGACCCCCATAAACCCATAATTAACCCTGTCACTCATGGGGGTCAATACAGACCCCCATAAGCCAATAAATAACCCTGGCACTCATGGGGGTCAATACAGACCCCCATAATACATTAATTAACTCTGTCACTCATGGGGGTCAATACAGACCCCATAAACCCTTAATTAACCCTGTCACTCATGGGGGTCAATACAGACCCCCATAATCACTTAATTAACCCTGTCACTCACTAGGGTCAATACAGAGCCCCATAAACCTATAATTAACCCTGTCACTTATTAGGGTTAATACAAACCCCCATAAGCACTTAATTAACCCAGTCAGTCATGAGGGTCAATACAGATACTCATAATCCCATAGTTAACCCTGTCACTCATGGGGGTCAATACAGACCCTCATAAGCCTCTATTTAACCCCATCAGTCCCATAAGTGTGTATTATGACCCTTGTGGGGCTGTTACAACCCTAACATTAACCACATAAGTGCCATGGACCATCATGACACTAAGTACAAACACTACACTGCACTATACCCCCCAATAAACAATTAAATCTAAACTAACCCCCCTCTACACTAACCTATTAACACCTACACTACCTACCTACACTACCTACCTACCCCCTAATAAACCCCCCCACCACACTAATTACAGAACATAAAGTCACAAAATATAAAAAACGGAACATTACAGAAAATAAAAAAATACATTACAACCCCCCCCCCCCCCCGCGCCCACTACAGAAAAAAAAATTACACACCTGAAAAGGAAATACATAGAATACAATACAATAAAAATAAAATAAAATAAAATACAACACCCCCTATCTAACATACAATCAATACTAATAATCAAAAATACATCCCCCAATCTATCTAATATACAATAAATCCTATCTATCTAAAATACACCCCCCATCTAATATACAATAAATCCTAACTATCTAAAATACATACCCCTAGCTAACATACAATACTATATAACATACAATACATCCTTTAGATTGTAAGTCTGCAAGTTTCAATCCTGCAAGGTGCTTTATGGAAAGCGCTATGGACACCGGATTCCAAGCTCAAAGACAGGGCCATCCACTCTTTGCAATGTGTGAATCTTGAACTTGTCATTGCCTGTAACTTAACTTATGTATAGCGCTACGGAATATGTTGGTGCGTTACAAATAAACGATAATAATAATAATAATACATCCTATCTATCTAAAATGCATACCCCTAACAAACAATGAATCCTAACTATCTAAAATACATACACCTAACATACAATAAATCCTAATTATCTAAAATACATACCCCTAACATACAATAAATCCTAACTATCTAAAATACATACCCCTATCTAACATACAATAAATGCTATCTCTATATACAAACCCTAATTCTAAATAAAGTAATTAACACCACTTACCTTTGCAGATGTCCCTTTAGATCAGCAACCTAGGGGAAAAGAAAAAAAATTAGTACAACACATTTACAGAAAATAAATAAACATTCAAAATATTCTACTCACCTTTCCAGCATGTCCCCGTCCTTCTTCTTTTCTTCTTTTCCGGCGCGAACCCTGTTAAAAAAAAACATTACATTACTACTAAATACATAAACATAAAAAAATAAAAATAAACATGGGCTAGGCCCTGGAACAGACTTTTCCGGAAGAAAAAAGGCAATGGCGCCTCCTGATTGGCTGAAAACGATCTCTATCAAATTCAGCCAATCAGAAAGGGATACACCCCAAAATCCCACTCTGATTGGATAATGCACCTGTCAATCTTTATTTAAACCAATCAGAAGGCTTTATTGCCATCAGCTAATCACAATGGGATACACCCCCACGGGGTGATTGGCTGAAGACATCTTTTGAGGAATTGTTGGATATAAAGGTGGTGAAATAAGTTAGTAACAAAAGGAAGTCAGGAGAGGAGATGTAGTTTCCAGTGGAATTTGACTTTTTAGTGGTGTACATATATTTTTATTCTGTGTGTTTTATATATTGTATTATTGCAGATTCACCTTGTATAAATAATTGTGCAAAGAGGGAACTAGATCTAGAGGGGCCAATTTTTAATATATATACTTGTTTTTTTATTTAAATAAGTTCTACCTACTAATAACAATCAGGCTGGGGAAAAGGATATTAGGACAACTCAAGAATCTGAGAAGTGGTCCACAAAATTAAAATCCTGATAGATAAAAGCAAAATCGAAAAACGTAATTTTAAACATTGATATTACTTTTTAATATTTGTTCAAAATCCTTAAAATATTCTTTTGATAAAGTATTGTAAAATCCTTTTAGGCTTGTTATTTTTGATTAGATTTTCTCTTATGTGACAGATTTCTCATTTAGAATGAACTAATATTCCCAAAAGCTGCAATCAGTATTAATGAGTATTAAGTTTTAAAGTATCAATAAAGATCCTCCAGGTGTATATCCAGAATTACCATTGAGTTGAGAGTGATTTTAACCAACAGCCAGCTGTTGTCTGCTTCAGACTGGGAATGATGCCAGCATGAGAAAATAGGTGTATTGCATATTGGCTCGAATAAACCCTTATAGGTGATGATAATCGTGGTAGGCATGATATTACAGCGCCATTTCAGTAACAAATTTATGTCATATTGACCTAACATATATTTTACCAATCAAATACAGCTGTCTAATTTTCTTGCAATTCAGCTAAAAAGTAAGCTATTAATTGTACTAAAAAGTAATAATATTCATGATAATCTGTTCTCAATAGAATTTTTTTCAGGGCAGTTTATGAAACAATACCAATGATCAAACAGAAATAAAATGTTCTGACAAGTCACAAATTATGTTACAGGTGATACAGTTAGAGCCTCAATTGCAAGTCTGTGATCAGTTCCAGAACAAAAGGTCTCCTGGCCTGTTTGGAGCACGTAGATATACTCAGAATTGTTGTTTCTTTGGACACTGAAAAGAACACCCAGTAGGATATTCCGTTGTTTTACATCTGTGAATTTGAGGCATTTACGTGAAGCTAATTGAATAGAGCCCATTGCTTCTTGGGTAAATTTGTGAACTGCAGAGAACTTCTGTAAAGCTGAGTGTTGCTGTGAATGTTTAGAAATGTATTTTAATTACATCATCACCAGCATCTTAAAAGTGCCACTTCTACAGACAAAATGCAATATGCTAAACTGTTAATCTGCCTGGTATTTATTTGAATCTAGCAGTAACATAAAACATATACAGTAAATGTAATCTAAGCTTATGTTTGAAGTACACAGATTGTGATATAAAGTGGAGTACAATGCAGTGCTGCTTCAGACATGCAGGTTCCCTATGAGGGAGGTGCCTCTAGGCAGATGCCTAGTTTAGTTTACCTATTGGTGGAGCCACTTAATTTAAGAAGAAATTAAATGTAAAGACTGTCCTTTACACTTACTAGTGTGCCCAAGTCATGATATGTATTTTAGGAACATTATCCAGGTATTTGAACAAAATAAGTTAATTGTGATTTAAGATCCTTTATACAAGCTAGCATCTAAGAAATGTTGGTACCAGTATTCAGACATTGGTGTCAAGACATTGTGGAATTTTATAGCCTCATGAATTTGATATATCATTACTTTTGAGACAACTTAATTATTGATATAAGTGGTTTGTTGACATAGCCCGATTGTGCATTATTAATTGCTGATCTTAGCAGTTTTTTAAGGATGAATGATTTATTCCAGGGCTGTCCAAGTTCGGTCCTGGAGAGACCCATACAGGCCTGTATTTGAGAATATCCTTTCTGTGCACAGGTGAGTCAACAGGGTGACTGAAGGAACAATTCACTCACCTGTGTGCAGCAGGGATATAATCAAATCCGGGCATGTGTGGGGCTCTCCAGGACCGAACTCGCCCACCCCTGATGTATTCTAACCTGTGATTGCCTAGTATCTAGTGGTGATTTATTTTGTTTTTTTTTCTATTGGTAGATCCAGTCAATGCCATTGACTTGGTGTGAATTGGAATAAAATCTTTGTATTATTATTATTATTATAGTTTATTTATAACGCGCCTGTACATAAATTAAGTTCAAACAAAGATAAATAAAGATTAACATATAGCAAAGCAAGGAGGGCCCTTTGAGCTAGGAATCCAATGTCCATGGTGAATTCCCAAATTACTTATGATAGAAACTCGCAGACTTACAATCTAAGGTATAGTGAGTGGTAAAAGAGGGAGAGAGGTGATAAGTGTGTTAGGGTGTAAGGTGATACGCTTCTTTAAAGAGATGTATTTTAAGTGAGGTTTTAAATGTTTTGAGGCAAGAGGATAATAGCGAGGCAAGGAGTTACAGAGACTAGGGGCAGCATTGAAAAGTCCTGGAGGTGGGAGTGAGGGGAGGTGCCAAGAGTTTTTGTAGCCATATGGATATTACATACCAAAATGGAAAGAAAATTGTTACACACGATGGGTTTTAGGACAAGAATATATACAAAAGTATACTGCCGTCTTGCTTTATTTAATAAGGTTCAACCATAGCATCAAAGGCTGAAGCATAAGGGATGACGAGGAAGGTGTACAGGTGTTTATGAAAAGACTGATGAATACAATGTGTACCCAAGATGTCTCTTGCTAACGTTTACTGAAGCCATATTGTTGTGGCCTAGTAACCATTTGCAGGTGTACAGACTAGCGAGGTACAAATGACTCACTACTTTACAGAGAGCCCACAATAATAGCTATTAAGAAGACCCTCAGAATATGGCAGTAAACAAAGCAAGTGAAGTTGCACAAAAATGTTTTTCTCCATCTAGCACAAAGGCTTACGTAAACTACAAAGAACAGGTGTGCATATGAGTTAAATTGTCTCTATTGTTTTATAACAAGACCTTCTCATTTTCTGTTCAGCAGCCCCTTGTCCATTAAATGCAATTTAGCATGATCATCAGAGCTTGAAAGGGCAGATCAAACAGTTCTGTGAATCCCAGCTGTGCAGTCCCCAATTCAGCCTGAGCATTAACCACCGCACTCGCTGCTAATTTATTCCATTTTAGACATGACACTCCGTTGTGTTCTTTTGTTGGGTATTGGATTTATTTTATCTTCTCCTCACCCGCAAAATTCCTAAAATAGTTTCTTTATTTGAACATGTCAGATGTAAAAACCCATTGTTTCATTTTAAATGTTTATTTCTAAATATACTAATAGATCAATTGTGCTGTTGTCAGAGAGAGAAAGAGAGAGTAGCTGCTTGCTGCATGCAAATATTATAATACTGAGCAGGTGTTTATCTGCAAGTTATAAAAAGTCAAAGGAAATACGGGAGCAGCTATTGCTATTTATTCATGTTGTGTTTCTAGTATGTTGATAGCAGAAAAAATAAATCTGTGCCCGAGGGAACCCTTGTTTCATGCCTATGATGAAATGATTAAACTGTCTGAAGGTAACCAGAGCAATGGCTTATGTAGTATCTTAAGTGGAGGCACTCAGGCTTCTATTGATTGCAGAGTAGTATTTAAAGGACAAATATGGAACCGCCATGTGCTTCACAATCAAATTTACTCCATCTGTGTGTAGATTGATTCATTTCTTAATATTTTTTTCCAGCACTGTAGGAACACATTTATTTTTCTAATAGACTTTGTCACTGTAAGGATTAGGCATAAAATGAAGAATTGCCTGCACTGTCTGACTCCTTACATGCCTTATCCTTACAAAATATATTTTGATGACCGCATTTAAGTTTGGGGTTTCTGTCTACAGGTTAATTATCATAAGGCATTCCACCAGTTATTACAGTCGGCCTCTCTGTCTTAAGTTACTTTCTGACCAAGCTGACTTTAAATAATTCCTTCAACAGTTTTTTACTTAGGTATACAATGATAAGTTACACTATACATCAATAGTGCTAGTGTGTATTGGACCGATGGCTATTAACTGCGCTGCTCCATTACACTAAAAGTTTTGAGATGTGAAGAACCATTTTTAATCTTCCCTTGCTACTTTTGTCTTTTTTTGTAGATATTAGGGGTGTTATGGGCACTAAGATGATAGAAGATAGAAGCTTTTAGGGAAAAGTTAAAAAGGTTCTTCAGTTCTCAAAACGACATTCTCATTTTCATACAGTGTTTATGTAATCTGCTATAGTATGTCATTTAATATAAGAAAATAAAATTACTTAAAGACATCATATACAAGCCATGTCTTTCTCTGTAGGCTGTTATGTATGTTACCGTATTTCAAATCACAGTTTTTTTTATTACAGTATTTATGTGTGAAAACATTTATGAAGTATGCCTTCGACACACTACATTTACTTGCAACTATGTCCTCTACTCCCAAATATGTTTATTATTCACAGCTAAATTATCCCATCATGAGAAGAGAATGTGCCCTAAAAAGATTTTTTATATTAATAAACTAATAATGAATATTGACATTTTACATGCCATATTTTTTAAAATGGACCAAATTTGGTTAAATTGATAACCATTTTATTAGACTGCTAAGTTATTATTGCTTTAATTATGTTTTATGTTAAGTCAACATTCTTAACATTTTTGTCTTTCCAATAGCAGTAGTTGTTGCTGTTAGGCATCCAATCAATGTCAGAGCTGTCCATACTTCCACATACTCTTTCTGGAAGTATGCTCCCAAAGTGACAGGAAACACCTAATGCATTTTGGAGCACTTCCTTTTTATCTAAGAAAGGTGTCAACTGGAATATCTAATACACTAGGAAATTGCCCATCAAATGACCGGAATAAAATCCCCCTCCCCTGTGCTTCCCCCCTCTCCCTTGTATCTCCTTTCCCCCTCACCCTCTCCTGTACCTCCTTTCCCCCTCTCCATTCCCCCCCAACCCTCCCCTGAGTCTCCATTCCCCATCCCCCTCCCCTGTGTCTCCTTTCCCACTCTCCCTCTCCTGTACCTCCTTTTCCCCTCTCCCTTTCCCTTATCCCTCCCCTGTGTCTCTTCCCCCTTCATCCCATGTGTCTCTTCCCCACTCTTCCCCCTCTTCTTTCCCCCTTCCCCCTTATTCTGCTCCTCCTGCCTTCCCCCTTATCCTCCTACTCCTTTTCCCCTTATCCTCCTACTCCCTTTCCCCTTATCCTCCTCCCTACTTCCCACCCTCATCCCTCCTTCCCCTCATCCTCCTCCTCTCTCCTTATCCTCCTCCTCCCATTCCCCCTCTCCAATTAACCTACTATCCCCTTTCCCCTCTCTTACTGTGATCTGGTGAGCTCCTGGTGCTCTGTCCCCTGCAGCGCGTCTTCTGGCTGTATCCGACTGCATCTGACATCACGTCCTTAGCATATGCCGGTCGGACAAAGCCAGAAGACGCGCTGCAGGGGACAGAGCACCAGGAGCTCATTGGATCACAGTAATAGAGGGGAAAGGGGATAGGGAGGTCATTGGAGAGGGGGAAAGGGAGGAGGAAGATAAGGCGGGAGGAGGAAAGGAGGGAGGAGGAGTCACTTGCTGGAACCGGATGATGGAAGCCCTGGAAGCCTCGTGATGAGCGCTGTTGGCGCTAATCGCGAGCCCTGCAATGAGCCCCTTTGGCGCTTATTGCAGCCCCGTCAGGTATTGGTAAAGTGGGCCTAACTGACCAGCATCGCAAACGTTACCCACACTGACAACTATATATGTGATTAACACTAACTATATTCACATGTAGGATTATGTTTCTGCACTTAAAGAAAGAAAGTAATATATGTCCAATGAATTATCTAATTATGGATCAGGTACAAATTAATTTGAATTCCTGCTTTCTCACATTATCAGTGAATGTCATGACATTGTTTAGTTATTATCAATTATATATCAGAACTGATCTTAAGACTAGAAGTAGTACCCATGGAAATTTAGTCCAAGCAGGAAACTTTTTATTCCACTCCAAAGCTCTAGGTAGATATTTCAACTCAATGAGTTTGCTACTGTTTGGAAATCATTTACCTAAATTTCTTTGCTAAACTTAATTTCTGATCTGTATACTGTATTCTTCCCCAGTGGCATCACAGAGTTATTGCAGTATTTTTATTATCGGGAGGGTGACTAGACTGCCTTGATTTCTTTTGCAGCATGTGAATGAAAATTCATGCAACATAAGTCTTCTCGAAATTTTTCATCAATGGGGGACCAAAAGAAGAGACTTTCAGCCTTTAACTCCCATCCATTTTCCATACATTACTTCTAAATCTAATTGTTATGAATATCTTTTCTTCCCTAGCGAGGGCAGGAGGAATAATAAATTCATATTATCTTAGATTCATCTGATCAGAGCACAGTATAGTATTATGTGCATTTGAAAGCTATGAGCCATAGGAAAATGACTGGATCTGATTTTTGATGTCTATACTGGCTCAAGCATCCCCAAAACGTCCCAACTAAAATGGCCCCAGGTTGTCTTAATCTCCTCCCAGAGGGGAACTGTGGACACTGTTACATCAACTCAGTTCTGCTCTTATCTAGATTATGCCCTCCACGATAACACTCAAGCCTTTTACTGATACTCAAGTACATCACAAGCCCATCATTTATCAGTTAAGTGGTCATTCTGTTGAAGGGAAGAAAGTTTGCTATGAAGTCAATGGCTATATGTGTCTATGGTCATTTGGCTTAAATAAAGGCTGAAATAGACAACAAGGTGTTAGGAGATTTCTTGGCACATGCATCAAAAGCAAACATGGATTCAATGACGCTCACAATGTTCTATACACCAGAATATCTTGTCTACTAAGTGGTCTTCTTGGTGTCTGCATTAACAAGCATCTTGACCTGTGATATTATTGATCCAAAATGGCAGAATAACAAAATAATGTGGATGATGGAGTTCAAATTACATAAAGTATCATAGTCTTAGTCATCACTGTGATGCCAGGGGGGGGAATATGCAGAACAGAAACAAAATTTAGTGATGAAATTTATTCAAATGCTTTCCAAAAAATTAGAAAAGTAATTTAGTGGAAAAATGGTTCCTGCTTGGAAAAAATATAAATGTCTACTACTACTATTTTTAACAACAAATCTGGTATATAACTGATAATTATTATTATTATTATTATCTTTATTTATATCGCGCCAACATATTCCGTAGAGCTGTACAGGGGGTTAGTGCATGGCAAAAAACAAACTTAACACCTTAAAGAATGGAGGGCCCTGTTTTTGAGCATATAAATCAAATGTACATAGTGCTTGTTTCCAAGACACGAACACACAATTGAAAACTCGCAAACTTACAATCTAAGGGCCTCATTCTATTAGCGGCCGCAGCCGTTGCGGGGCCGCAAGGACCGGCCGCAAGCTATTCTGCTATTCTATTCCCTTACGGCCGGAGGCTCCGGCAGGCTTGCGGCCGGTGCCTTGCTATCTCTTGCGGCCGCTCGCGCCGGAGGAAAGCCTTTGATCTAAAACGGCCGCAAGAGATTTGCAATTCAATTGCTCCGGGAAACCTCTCTGCAAGGCTAAAAACGAGCCGCAGCTTACTTGCAGGAAAGAGGTCTCGCTAGCACCAATTAAGCACATAAAATAGCTCAAATAAAGCCATCCTGCACTTTGAGAAGACTATAAAGGGATTTTTGGTGTTAGAAAAAATAGCACATAATTATCCTGTACTCAAATCCGTAAAATATTTTATTTTTAATATCCGTAAAATATCCATGTAAAAAGTCCAGAGTGCTTGGAGCACCTCAGACACACCCACGCCGCAGCCGGAAAATAAACAGTTAATTTGAACTCGGGTTTGGGCAGATGTGCAAGCTTGAGAGTGGGTTCCTTTTAATCCTCATGTCCCCCAATATGATCCCTAGCATTTACAGAGCTGTACAGTGCAGGCTTGAATTTATTTTTGAGTTTTTATATTTCACAGATTACGGCCGGTTCCAAGATATGCGGCCGGCCGTAAAAGGAGATCCTTGCGGGGCCGTATAATAGAATCGCGAGTTAACTGAACCCCCGCAAGGAATCGCAGCCTTACGGCCGATTTACAGCCGATAATAGAATGAGGCCCTAAGGGTTTAGGTGTGATACAAGAGGGTGACAAATACAAAATGGCAAAGTGAATGCAATTTGTTTAATCAATTGGAGGGGTCTGTGAGCTGTACTGTAGATTGTGGGTGGGAGTGTTTTTAAGCTGTGGAGTGTGCAGTTGTAATTATAAAGGCTGAAGGTGATATGATTTTTTAAATAGGTGTGTTTTTAGTAATTTTTTAAAGGTTTTGAGGCAGGAAGTTAATCTAATGGAGCGAGGCAAGGAGTTCCAGATAGTAGGGGCTGCACAAGAAAAGTCCTGAAGATGGGAGTGAGAGGAGGTGATGAGAGAGGAGGAAAGAAGAAGGTCGTTAGCAGAACGAAGGTGGCGGTTGGGAGAGTATTTTGAAACAAGATCAGAGATATAAGGGGGTGCACTGTTGTTGAGGGCTTTATGTGTTAGGGTCATGATTTTAAATTTGATTCGGGAAGCTATGGGAAGCCAGTGGAGTGATTGACAGAGAGGAGCTGCAGACACTGATCGTTTGGTATTGAAGATGAGTCTAGCGGAGGCGTTCATTATGGATTAGAGGGGAGACAGACGAGAGATGGGGAGGCCAGCAAGAAGGGACTTGCAGTAGTCGAGTCGAGATATGATGAGAGAGTGTATTAGAATTTTAGCTGTGTCTTGTGTAAGATAATGACGAATTTTGGAGATGTTTTTTAGGTGAAACTGACAAGATTTAGTTATTGATTGGATGTGAGGAATAAAAGAGAGGGCGGGATCCAGTAGAACCCAAAGACAACGGGCCTGGGAGGTGGGAGTGATGATGGTGTTGTCAACAGTGAGAGATATTTGAGGAGTGGAAGCTATAGTAGAGGGTGGAAAGATTAGGAGTTCAGTCTTAGACATGTTTAGTTTGAGTTGACGGGTAGACATCCAGGAGGATATGCTAGAGAGGCAGTTGGAAACTTGAGCTAAAAGAGAGGGGGATAGATCGGGTGCAGAGAGGTAGATTTGAGTATCATCTGCATAGAGATGATACTGAAATCCAAAGGATTTTATGAGGGTGCCAAGGGAGGAGGTGTAGATAGAGAAGAGGAGGGGGCCTAGGACAGAACCTTGGGGAACGCCAACAGACAGAGGGAGAGGTGAAGAAGAGGTGCCAGAGAAAGAGACGCTAAATGTACGATCTTTTAGATAGGATGTGAACCATAAAAGAGCTGTGCCCTGGATGCTAAATGAACGGAGAGTTTGGATTAGAAGAGGGTGGTCAACTGTGTCGAAGGCAGCAGAGAGGTCCAGGAGAATTAGCATGGAGAAGTTACCCTTTGATTTGGCAGTTAGCAAGTCATTGGTGACTTTTGTGAGGGCTGTTTCTGTTGAGTGTTGGGCATGGAAACCAGATTGGAAGGGGTCAAGAAGGGAATTGGAAGAAATAAATTGAGTGAGGCGATTGTAAACAAGCCGCTCAAGCAGTTTAGAAGCCAGGGGAAGTAGTGAGATAGGGCGGTAGTTGGAGGCAGAAGCTGGGTCATATATACTGATAATAACTAAACAATAAAATTAATTGATAATGTCGGAAAATAGGGAAACAGATTAATTTGTACCGAATCCATATTTAAATAATGAATTGGACATATATATATTTCTTTTTTTAAGGGCAGATTATAATCCTACGTGTGAATATATATTTGGTTTTAATGTAGTAGATATTCCAGTTAACACCTCTCATAGATATAAGGAAGTGCTCCAAAAGCAACAGAAAGAGTACTCTAACTCTGATTGGATGCCTGTTACCAAAAATACAAAACACCATGTCTCTCTAGTAGCATAACATCACAACTCTCTTCTCTAATATGAATGGAGATCAAGCTTTGTGAATCGTGTGACTGCGTTAAGCCTGTAGAATAGTTCAGAAATCAATGGCAACATTTTTTTTTTAACCCTTTGTAGACAGTAAAATGGAACAACAGGCCATTTTATCCCAAAAGCTAAGAGCTACCAAAACAACTTCATGGGGTGGCCCTATCTCCCTCTTTCTCCGAGGTTCTGCCTGGGCATAGACTTGCTAAAGCTGGATGTATCATATTTATTAAAAATGTTTTGTGTCTTAGTTATAAGAAATCATTCACAGAAGTTTCTCTCAATTAATCAAATAATTTAATACAAAAAACTGCAAGGAAGATGTATACAATTATTATTATTAGTTTATTCACTGTATGCACTGCTATAATTAGAATTAATTGGTGGTGACTATAAATCTAATCTCACAACTAATACAGGGTTTCTGCAAATCTAAAAAAAAATCTGTTGAATTATGTTTTTTATATTAAGGTTTCATCAGTTTAGGATATATCCTTTATGCATCAAATCTGGGCAGTAAATATCATCCCATGAGCGAGATGGAAATATTTTCACAGCCATAAAATAAATAATAATAGTAATTTGGGTGAAGACTAACTAATTGCAACAGAATGAAAGAAAAATAAAGTACTTTAGTGCAATATTGAGACCAGATATAGGGACAACATTTCTGGTAAGCTTCAAAAGAAAATGTTTTGTGACAAAGACCTGAATAGAAACAGCAGGGTGTCAGTCTATTATAACTAAGAGAGGCATGACACCACTTTACACATCATTGATAAGAATTCATATGGAACTGTATGCATCTGGAAACCATATCTACAGGAGAATAAAGGCACAAAGACCAAAAAAATGTGTTTATAGTTTCATACAAATTAGGAACATAAAAGGACCTGGACATCAGGGAATAAAAAATAAAAAGAATGATAAAACTGTATTAGAGAGACCTTAAAATGCTATATTGAATCACCTCTACAAGATAGTCAAGGTTTTTTATTTATGGAGGTTTGTAATGAAAAACTTGACAAAAGGATTATTTTAAATTAAGTTTAATTATAGTTTATTGGAATGCAATCGAAAACAAGACTGTGCAAAGCTTGTGGGTTAATAAACATTCCAGTCTAAACATGTTATATATATATCATCATTTAAAACTTCTCTTGCTATTTAATATTATTTTATATAAAATAGACATATTGATTACAATAACAAAGTGGTAGTGATTTATTACATGTTTTGTGTGAATCAGTATTTGCGCTGGAAATACAATCATTAGTAATATTGGACAGCAATATCACTCTAAAAGCGCACCAATATGTCCAAGGTTTTCTGTTTTTGTAGGGGACAAATAATGATTTTGTTATTAATTGTAACTAATTAAATTTATTCAGAATTACTGTTATGTGTTTACAGTTCCAAATGCCTAACTGCTTCTTAATTCAAAGGTACAATTGGAACTCCAGCTAGAATTTATAATTGATGATATTTTATTGCTACTCTTGACTGCATGTGTTGGATGAAGCAGATGTCAATACAGCGCATCTGAATCCTACTGATGGTTAATGGGACACTGACGTTACCATATGTTCTCTGCATCATCAGGACATCACAGGTTGCAAGCTCAGCCTTACTAACTTATTAAAAATAAAAAAAACTATTTGCATCCCTTTGGTTAGGATTAGAACATACAAGAAATAGAATCAGACACCCCGTTGCTTAGAATGCCAGACTCTTCTTTCTTTTCACACATATACCATCCCTGGTATAGGGCAGCCCTCTTCAGCAACCAAGCCTTGTTTTATCTTCCCCCACTGTTTCCAAATGGTGGGGTGGGGGATCTGGAAAGTTCCCTTGTTGATTCCACATTTCTTTTCAACACTATTTATCTGTGTTCCTTGTCTGTTCCTACACTCTTGACAACTCTGGGGGGAGAAATATACTACATGCCAACCTGAGGGTGGGGAATTTCTAGTATTATAATACTTAACATATCATATAAACCATTTTAATAGCTTTTGATATTAGCAACCTAGTGTGCCAGATGGGTGTAGGAGCCAGAATAATTCTGGGGGGATACAGCTCATTGTATACACCATATAGGCCGTAAAATAGGTCATATATACATACATGCAAACATACAAACAATCTTTTACACCCTCTTTCTATAATACTCACTATAAAGTGTGAGTTTGAGTTCAGCTAAGCTGAACTCTTCAAGTGAAAATGTCAATATATTTAGCATTTTGCAAGCCCAATCTGAAAATGACCCAGTCTCATCCAGTGATAAGTGGTGTAAGGTTCAACGAGAGTGGTTTCTACTTTTTAGAGTAACTGCTGGTATTTTATTCTGTATCCTATAAATATATTAGTGGACTGGTTATAACTCATTAATCAGCATTCTATAATAAATACTAGAAATATGTTACTTATCCAATTGGTTATCTATCTATGTTACACCCGAGTTTCCGCTTTGGCTAATTTTCATCTGTAAAGTTTTGTTTAGTACTTTACAGTTGTAAATGTATCAGCTATACCTAAAAACTCTTTGTTTATTTAACATACATTATTGGATTATATTTTTCTGTGACTCAGTTTATGGCCACTCCCAACCTCAACCCATGACCTCTTGCCTTAATATTCACATTTTGTGCAACAGTTATGAAAGTAATATTAGAGAAACAATAAAAAATGTGAGTTTCTCACTGTCATATGCTAATCTGGGAAATACCATGCTAATGTAAGACATTTTTAAACACAAAATACTTATAGAATAGAAAACAATGCAAAAGAATAGACAAATATATATAAATGTGATCAATAAAACAATTTGAGTGAAAGAAAACTAATAAGCTTGAAAAGCAATTTAAGTACCAATGAATTAGTAAAATGGCCAAATGCACTGCATTTTATTCTGTTTAATAAAATAAGGCCTTTCCAGACCAACCAATTGAGGATTACAGGCCAGTGAAATTCTGAAAAAGCTATCTTGGGGATAATCAGAAAATGTTAAAGGGTAAAATAAGGGTTAATTGTTAATTAGAGAATTCATGAAAATCTCTTTAGTCTGTTGGTTGTGCTCCCAAAGTAAACCTGATTATACCAATATAAACCATGCTATGTAAATAATTTTTCCCTAATGATTGAGATTATTGCACAAAATGTTGATTACAATGAAAATAAATTACTATATATACATTGATATTCTTTATCACAGATGGACAGCTCTGAGGATTTAGAAGATAATTTGCAACTGTGGACAAACATAATTTTTATTTGATGCTTTGTTGTTAATATTAAAATAGTTTATTGCTAAGTGAATTAAAAGCAAACAGGTGGTGAGGTGGGTGTCATGGCAGAATAAACACTGTTTGAAGCCAGCGTGATTAGATTTAGAACCTCGTTACTGAACCTCTTTTGTTTGAGGTACTCTGTATGTCAAGTAGTAGATATCTATCTATCTATCTATCTATCTATCTATATGAATTATTATGTTAAAACACAACAACAACCTAGAACACATAGACAATTAACAATTCTGTATTATCTATTTTGTTTGAGAATGCCTAATTAACTACAGATGGGTGAGACGTATTATCTGTGTTTAGTACTTTTTTATTAAATTAAAGGATTGTAGCACTGAAATAGAAACATTAAAATAGCCCCATTTAAAGACCTACACATGAAAATCCGCTACATGATTTTAGAATATTAAAAACACTAATAAGCCTCTAATTTATTACTTTAATATGCAATTGTGCTGCTGTGGAACCTTTCCATTTAGTTTATAGTGATCTACTTCCTGAGGTGGGCGGAAACTTTGAAGCTTGTGAAACTTGGCACATACAACTACCAGTGCTCTCATTAGCCCCAAAGGAAATCTCATTTTTTTACAGAAACAACATGCCAAGACAGTAACTACAGGCTTAGCAAATGAGATGGAAGACAGCAGTATGGAATAATTGCTGAGACATTGCAGTCGTATGTGACTGATAGCTCACTGAGATATTTAATGTGGTTAATGCCTTCACTTCCTTAAGTGTACACCTGCTAGCCTCATTCAATTGCTGCAATTCTGAGATCCGGGGTCGCAAGTAGACGTCGCAAGCTACTTTGCTATTCAATTGCTTTCCAGTTACGGCTTCTGAGCTCTGATTTACTTCCCTCCAAGACTTTGATCTTTCACGGCTGCAAGAGGTGCAATCTCTAAAATCACAAATAGCAATTCAATTGCTCAGATTCTCTCTCGCTAACCACTCTGTCAAGCCCGCAAATGGCTAAACCCGAAGCACAGGTTACTGGGACCAAGGAGGTGTCACCTACAAGCTTTAACCTCCAAGCCCGTAGGTCTTTGGAATCCAACTGCCATATTTCATTGAAGTCTTATGGGCTTGAATAACGAGTTACGGACTTGGAGGACATTCAAGCCTGTAGGACTTCGGACGGAAATTCAACATGAAATAAAGTATTGTATTTTGCCGATGTGCAAGCTTGAGAATGTTGTGCTTTTAATTCTAATGTCACCCATTGTGTTCACTATCATTTACAGTGATGTATTGATTTGATATTTGCATTGAAAGTCCTCTTACTGTCGAGAGCATGGTTTCCAATTCTCGAGATCGGTGCATAACTTGCCGGCCCGGCCAATTGAATAGCCCCTTAAATTGTGCCCACAGCAGACCCGCAAAGGTAAGTCCTAATTTTTAGACTTACGATCCTCAATTGAATTAGGCTCTAAGTGATTTTCATGTTAAACCTATTTTTTATTTCTCCATTAACATGAGAATACTTGCGTAGACAGCAGCAAATCAAGTATTTAGCCATAACATATAATTACAGTTAACAACACTCCAACTCTCTCATTGTCCTGAGAACTACTGAAAGGAAATAAAAGATTGTAACTGTAATAAAATGCATTACAACTACAATTGTACTAGCCATTTTTATCCATAGTAAATCATTTCAAACATTAAGCTATTCCATGTCCCCATAGGAACAAGTGAAGTTCACTTGGAAAACACTACCAACTACAGTATAACATCACACAAGTAAAACTCACCCTAAAGAAATGTCCATAATATCCTAAGCGTCGATGGCCTGTCCCATAACTATTTTAAAACACATTACTGACGTAATAATATGCAATCTCACTGAAGATTACTCAGAAGTCTCACATGTTCCAGATGCTTTCAATCCCCTGTAAAGGCACAAAAATGTCTCTGCAAATACTGGATGACTCAAATCTGATGCAATGAATGAGCCAACATCTTAATTGTGCCGTATATGAAGCTTGAATGCTAGGCCAACAAAAACCATTAAGCCTCACAGGCCTTGTTAAAAATGGGCCCATTAGCTCCATGTGATTCTTTGTGGACCCCCATGGGGTAACTAACGTTAGCCATGGGATTCCCTGTGGAAAATCATCCCTCCATACTTAATTTCAGCAATTCTCATCACATATTAGGTCAGAAAATCTTTCCCTCCTGTTGACAGAGTTTTCAATAATACATTACTTGGTGCTATTTTGTTTTAAAGGGACAGCATGCAACCATCACAGGCACACAGGAAGCATGTTCAGCAATAACTAGGAGGCAGTATCAATAGCAATAATTCCGGCGATCAGAATTATTATTTCCCCCGAGAATAAACATATACTTTTCTTATGTATGTTTAAACTGACAACCTGGGAGTTAGGCCTTTTAATCAGGATAGCACCTGGTACATGCAGTAATCCACACCATTAGTTAGTGTATTAGCCTCTCTTTATTTCTCTCTCAGATATATATAACAATTCACAAACAAACCCTGACACACGCAGTTTCCAGATGTCCAGGAAGGGGTACTGAAAGTTCCATTTTGACAACTCCAGGCAATAACTATCCAGGGCCGGTTGTTTTTATGTTTATGTTTAAGTCCATTGGTCTGCTCTGCTTAGGGCAGGGGGGTTTGAGTTTTAGTAATTTTTGTTAAGACACTTAGGAATTTATGCAGCCAGGGGTCATGAGACAGTCACAATGGTACCTAGCTAGGCAACATGGCCTCCAGAGTCCTGATATTGCAGCTCAGAGGACATCTGTCAGAGAAATGTAGAATAAATAGTGGCCCACTAGTGATGGTTCAGGCCCCCTCTCAGTCCAACAATCCCCAAAAGTCCAGTGGGCCCTCCTGAACATGAAAATATCTCTATTACTTAAATTATTTAATTGACTTTAAGGATAAAGCAATCACGGAACAGGTAAAAAATTGTAGGATAATTTTATTGATTATTAACTTTTGTTTGTATTGCGCCAGCATATTCCGACCGCTGTACAGGGAATAAGAACAGGAAAAATACAATATTAAACTTCAGAAAGTGAAGGGCCCTGTTTTGAGCTTAGAATCTTTATAGAAAGTGTTTTTTCCAAAGCACCCAACAAGATTGCAAGCTACTTACAATCTAAAGGATGTGTGTATACAACAACAACAGGCTCTGCCTTGCATTGACAGTCAACTGTATCCCTTCAAAACACATCTACATTATCACTCTTTGGAACCAGTTGTAAAGCACTGTAGAACCTCACAAATAACTTGCGGTGCTGGCGCAGAGTAAATCATCCCAAAGTCTCCATGATTAGAGATACCAACAGAACCCTAATTGCTGGAAACTGCAACTTCCTGTCTTGTATATTTCATATACCTTCTTATCTTTCATATTTCATCACATTCAAACAATAAAATCTCCATGCAAATCAGTTAATTAGCTATGTGGACAACCCTCCATCCCCATATTTACTACTTGTGGGAAGGTCTCACAACTATACTGAAATTACTATAAATGCATATAAGTAAGTAGTTTTGTGTCACTTTAATTGTATATAAGTGGGGAAATTAGTGATGTCGCGATCATCAAATTTTCGGTTCGTGAACAGCGGACGCGAACTTCCATCAAATGTTCGCGAACGGGCTAACCCGGCGAACGGGCAAAACCCCCAGGGACTCTTTCTAGCCACAATAGTGATGGGAAAGTTGTTTCAAGGGGACTAACACCTGGACTGTGGCATGCCGGAGGGGGATCCATGGCAAAACTCCCACGGAAAATTACATAGTTGATGCAGAGTCTGGTTTTAAGCCATAAAGGGCATAAATCACCTAACATTCCTAAATTGTTTGGAATAACATGCTTTAAAACATCACGTATGATGTTGTATCGATCAGGTAGTGTAAGGGTTACACCCGCTTCACAGTAACAGACCAATCTCCCTGTTTAATGCACCGCAAACAACCCACAAACAGTCCCTTTGCACAACCGCAAACTCCCCATTTGCACAAGGTTGGATAACAAGCTAGCCATGTCCCGTTCCTTGTCCTCACTGATGTCATTGAAGGTCTCTTCCTCCACCCAGCCACCAAGGGTCCCCAAAAGGTGACAACCAGCCCCCTGGGACGCCTGCTGTGTTTGGTCTTCCACCTCCTCAAAGCCACCTTCCTCCTCTGACTCCTCTTCTTCAGACTCCTCTCTCTGCGTTGCCTCTGTCTGCGTTATTATAAGGTGTGTACTGTTAAGTAGTACTATTCCTATCGGTTTAATCCCTGTTACGTCCACTATTAGGGGACGTGTATATGGCATTGATTTTTGGAACAGGGAGATGGAAAAAGATGCTTGGTCGGACTTCAAATTTGGGGCACTGCCCGTGCAATCTAAGGTGCCACCAGATATGAGTGTCACTGTGCACTGGCAAAAGTTGGCAGAGTAGGCGCTGTAGACCTCACACACACACGCCTGTAGGCAGGCAACTGATATTCAATCGATTACAGTCAAAAAAGTGTTGTTTTATGTCACTGTACACTACGGTTGCACCAGATATGACGTATCACTGTGCACTGGCAAAAGTTGGCAGAGTAGATGCAATAGGCTTCACACACACGCCTGTAGGCAGGCAATTGCTATTCAATCTATTACAGTCAAAAAAGTTTTGTTTTATTTCACTGAGCACAATATAAGCTGTGAGCCTGACACAGGCAGGCAACTGAAATTAGATTAGAGGAAAAAAGGGTTGTTTTTTTTCAATGTGTGGTACACCAACTATGACTGGTGAAACAGAGCAGAATATTAGCCTGTCCTTCAGATGGAAGGCTCTGGAAGGGAGTGTATGCTGCTGATTGTCTGGAATGTGTCTGCTGACTGTGAGGTGCGGGGTCAAAGTTTCCTCAATGATAAAGTATAGGGGCGAACCGAAAAGCGCATGTGTTCGCCGTCCGCTGCGAACGCGAACATGCCAAAATCGCCGCGAAAAGTCCGCGGGCGAACTGTCCGCGACATCTCTAGGGGAAATGTGTTAAAATATCATTCTAAATTATTCAGCCACAGTAATGTACATGTCCTCAAGTACCCTAAATAAAAAGTTAGGAGTAGGGGATTGATGTGCCTATGGTGCTATTGGATCTTACAATTCTCCAAAAGTGTAATCACAAAGTTGCTCATGTACTGTAAGCAGTTTTACACTTGGTAGCGGAGGACTTGGCTACCTGAAAAATAAAAAATAAAATACTTAAGTTAATCTTCTTAAAACCACTGCATGTTAGAGGTAAAATGCAAAATAGGTATGTGAAATCACTCTCAAGTTTGACTTGTTTCTTACCATAATTTTTAATGGGATTTTCAATAAATATTATTTTTGCTGATTTTTGTCTAGCCCAGTCCTTTTTTTATCAAGATGAGCCCACCAACACAGTCTAACTGTAAAGCTGTAACGCAGGAGCACCTCTGTGATGACGTGTCATCAGACCATAGCATGCTGGCGTGCCTTGGAGACCATAATTAGCAACAATTATTAGTAGCAACTCTTGGTGGGCACAGGAAAAATAAAAAGCAAAATTGATTTCTATCCTGTCTCATGACCCCTGGCTGCATAATTTCCTAAGTGTCTTATGAAAATATATGTTTATAAAAAAATGTGTATTTGCTTCTCAACAGATGGTAGGTAGGAGGATTTACTTAGTCCATAAAACAAACATCATCAGGTATTACTTTTAAGCGGTACTATTTTAATTCTCACCTTAACTTGACTTAATCAACATTTTTTTACATATATATTATAATGACTTTTTGTTTTTGTCTTGAAAAGCTGAAGTCCTATTTTTTAGGTTTTCATAAAAAATGTATTTGATATTGTGAAATAAAGTTGTTCAGACTTACCTATAACTCTGAAGTTGACTGATCAAAAATGATGTTGTGGATACATAATAAATGAAGCGCTCTGGCATTCTGGAGTTCTTCTTCAAAGTTACAGTGTTCCAACTTATTACATTTCACAAAATGATTATCCTCACATTTTTTAACCATGACAATTTTTTCATTAGAAGTCTTGCAAATATATGCTGTTTGTGTGTCGTGCACTCATATTCTCCTCTCATACCAATATATCTTACAAAAACCTTATTGTTAAGATGCCATTCCACTACTAAACTTCAATTAACTAACGTTCGCGACCGTAAAAAAAATCATTGCCGATTTGCGAACTTTGCTTGTTACGTGTGCGGCTTCTATTCGCGAACTCAAAATTACTGCCGATTTGCGCGATTGTGAGTTAAGGGTACTGCGATATTGATTAGCGATTTACGGTTTTAGTGATTCTAACATCCTGTAAGGCCTGCAACCTGCAAAAAAAAAGCTACAGTGCTAATTAGAAAGACTGTTTCTTGCAATGGTCACTTTGAGAGTCTTTTTCTCTCCAATTTTACGGGTGCGGCTTATATTTGAGTACTATCTTTTTTCTAGTTTTTCCCCTTGAACTTTACGTGTGTGGCTTTTATGCGGGTGCTTCTTATATTCGGACCAATACAGTAATTTATATTTCTTCTCCTTTGTTCTGATATATAACTAGAAACAGAGGTTCAGTGAGTCTTAGCCCAATTAACAGTGTCTCAAACAAGTCATTATTTAACTCTGATAAGATAAAAGCCGACGAGGCACATTTGTTTATCTGCCTGTCTGTTGTTTTCGTATTACTTTTCTTCCAGTAATATCATTTATTTTTCCAAGGGGGAACACACTTAGTAATTTATACAACATGCTCTTTTGAATTACATGACTTTTAAGACCTTATTCTATTGGTATCTATAATTACTCTGCAAGAAAAAAAGTGATTTTATTTTTTGCATACATCTATACAAAACTAAAAAGAATACATGTCTTTCTTACACAAGTAAAACACTACTATTTCTGAGATATCTATATTCAACAGTTCACAAAACTAATACTTGTGTAATGTCAAACAATAAAAAATGGAAGGATTTAACTGAAAAATACCTCAAATTTAGATTTTAAGAATGTATGTAGTCATGTAACCTTAAAAGAACAAAACATTAAAAGGGACTAATAATAATTTATTTTTCTTGCCAAGCTAATGAGTATATGTTGGATGTTTAGTCGTGTTATTAATTAGATGATGCAAAAACAATCTACTATAGACAGAATATAATACGTCTAGTTTCATTATTATTGGTATAAGAAAATAAAAAAATACTCATTGATTTGATTTATTTATAATAAAATAAATCACTCACGTGGTCACACATTTGTCACAGGAATATCAGCCTATTTGAGAATTAATTCTTCTTACTTTTTTGCAAGACGGCTATGCGAGTTCCATTATATATTTTATGGTTTCCTATTATTTATATTCACCAATAATGCATTACCAATCTAGGCACATATATATAAATATTTGTTGTCATTGTTCTGTGCCAATTAGTGTATTATTCCTCACCTTTCTCAATGTATTTTTATAACCTTTTTTGACTTCGTTGAAGTAGTTGATTTCATAGCTATCCATAATTTTAATTGTCAACAATTACTGTCAAATTAAATCCTTAAATCCTTGAAGTACACAGGACTATTACCGGCTTCACAATGCTTGTATATTGTTGTTTGGAATATATTATCTGACAACCTTGTCCAAGTCAAGGATTAAACAACAACTTCAACAGCTGTGCTCCCTATCACTGCCGCCATCCATTTGCAGATGGAATTCAGTATCTAATGCATTAACCAGCTCTTCGAAAAACACTGGTGTCAGATGAAATATTTCATACACGTTGCATTTTTATAAAACTATTTTATGTTACAGAGATATTTGAGCTTTAGTTAATTACATCTGATGACACTGAAAGATTACATGGTCATGTACAAAAAAGCATGATTCCTAAAACATACTTACTTTTATTGAGACCTAGTACTTAAGAAAATAGCTTAATTACCTAAGAAATGTGTGGCAATGTACGTGTCTATTTATGAGCATTTCCAGAAATGGGCAGTATTTATATCAGTCTATACAAAAAAGATGTGAGCTGTCACCTGTCTATATAAGTGGTTAAAACAACTTTGTTGTTGTTTAGTCGTTTAGTCGCGTCCGACTCTCTGTGACTTTACGTAATGCAGCAAGTCAGGTACATCTCTCAGACACTGTCCCTCTGAGCTCCATCAAGTTCATGTTCATTGCTTCAGTGACCGCATCTATCCATCTACGCCTCCTTCATCCCCTTCTTCTTGTGCCTTGAATCTTTCCCAGCATCAAATCTTTTCTAGGGAATCCTGTCTTTTCATGATGTGGCCAAAATATGTGTTTCAGCCTCATGATCATACTTTCTAGAGAACAGTTTATTTCCTGAAGTATTGATTTATTGGATCTTCTTGCATCCCAATGGACTCTAAGCAGTCTTCTCCAACACCACAATTCAAATGCGTCAATTCTACAGCAAGTTAACATCCGTATGTTACTACTGGAAATACCAATATTCGAAGCTGACCTTTGTTGATTGTTTAATATCTTTACTTTTTACAAGCTTGTCCAAGCTTGCCATAGCTTTCCTCCCCAGAAGCAAACGTCTTTTAATTTCATGACTACAGTCACCATTTGAAGAGATCTTGGATCCCAGGAAAATAAATTATGTTACTGCCTCCACTTCTTCCCCATCTATTTGCCAGGAACTGAAATTGCCGTTTGCCATGATTTTCGTCTTTTTGAAATTGAGCAGCAGGCCAATTGTTGCACTTTCTTCTTTTACACTCATCAATAGGCGATTAGTTCCTCCTCACTTTCAGCCATCAAAGTAGTGCCATCGGCATATCTAAGTTTGTTAAAGGGATATGTAAGTTTCATGGATTATGAATGCATCTGAGAGAGGAGAATTAGTAGTGTATGAAAAAAAATTGCATGAAAATATCTCAAAATAAACATTAATTAGCTTACCTTAAATTTAGCAAAATTTCCTATGGTTTTTGGCAAATGTATTTGATCGTCTACGCCCCTAGAAAATCCCACCTGGATTAGCATACATTCAAATTCAGAATCAGGCTAATACATTGTATAGTTCTTCACCTTCCTCTTCCTTTCAGAGACACACCGTGCAAACTGTCTCACTTGGGATGTAACTGTACTTATTACTAAAGGCTGCAAATAATAAAATAGTGTCTGCTCCCTCACCTCTCACACTCACCGACCTCTCACTCACTCACTTCACTCATTCCACACTCCACCCTCACGTCACCCACTTCACACTCACTCACTCGAAGCCATTCCACACTCCCTCCCTTCATACACACTCACTCCACACAGACTCCACCCACTCTACTCACACTCCACTGACACCCCACCCACATTCACTCACCACGCCTAGACTCACTCACTTTACCCACACTCCCTCACTCTACCCACACTCACTAACTCACTTCACCCACTTTACACTCACTTCACCCACACTCACTCACTCCATACATAGTCACTCTACCCACTCACCCACACTTACTCACTGACTTCACACTCACTCCACACATACTCGCTCACTCCATATACACTCACTCCACACACACTTACTTACTCCACCCATACTTACTCCACTCACTCCACCCACACTCACTTCACCCTCACTCACTGACTTCACACTCACTCACTCCCCCCATACTCACTCACTCCACCCACACTCACTTACTCCACACATACTCACTCCATCCACTTCACCCACACTTACTCTGCCCACACTCACTTATCCCACCCACACTCACTCACTCCACACATACTCATTCCACACATACTCACTCCACCCATACTCATTGACTTCACATTCACTCACCCCACACACACTCCCTCACCCCACACTCACCACACCCACACACACTCACTCAGGTGTGATTTTCTAGGGGTGTACAACATCAAATGCAAATGCCAAAAAACATAGGAAATGTTGCTAACTTCAAGGTAAGCTAATTAATGTTTATTTTCCAATCTTTTCATGCAAAATGTGTTTTCATACACAACTAAGTCTCCTCTATCAGATGCATTAAAATCCAGCTCACTTACATATCCCTTTAAGGATTTTGAAGTTTCATAATGGATAAGTAATTAATGCAAGAGAGGTCCTGAAGAAAGGGGATGGAGGTCCAGATTTGGACCAAGGTGCTCCTATTGACTCCCATGCTTTAGTGGAAAAATGATTCAGTGGGAAGCTAATTAATATAATCAATTGGAAGCTATCACCAGAGGGACTACTATAATAATTTTGATAACCAAAGGACCACTGATTCTTAATTTAAAACCTGGCTGTACAATGACCAGGATATGTGAAAGATCTCCAGAAATAACCAATTACATTCTACAATTTTTTTTGTTTTGAAAGCTCTGTACTTGGCCTATGACAAATATCTTATCAGTCCTGTACCTACTACATCAACCAGCTTGCGTTAATCTTTCTTTAAACTGTCTCTAGTTTATTTATCTCCTTCAAGTAATTTGCAATGTATATGGCTGTTTGTGATTACAGTATGCAACCATGTGTCCTAATATTAACATTGCTGAGAGTTACACTGTGTTCATTAGAATAAATTATTCATTACTGTATCTTTATTCATCAAAATATTTTCAAGCATTAAAGCCAGGATTGAGGTAGGCTTATTTGGCTGGTGATAATACATTTCTGAAACGATATGCAATGGGAACTATTTGTGCTGCAAAACACTGCAGAATGTATGTGACACTCTAAGATATGTACATCTGTTGAAACCAGTTGTTCTTATTTTTCCGAAACATAATTTTGATACCGCATATGAGCTGAAAATTACCTATACAAATCTGTAACAGATTGGCTTTTTGATAAAATACAGATGGGTTATCAGTATTGACATGCAATCTGTAGAGTTAATTTACTCAAGACAGAAAACGTGATGAACACAAATTGACTGCATTATCTGGCAAAGTATTTATATTCAAGATAAAAGCTATAAGGGATTTAGCAATTGTAAACTTATGTATCAAACTTTACATTTAGGAAATAAAATGTTTTTTGAAGACTATTATTATGACCTTATTTTTCCCATGCATCTTCACTTTTCCTCTAATTTAACGGAACCGCAATAAGTGTCATATGTATAATATGCTATTTTGAAGAACTTGGCTTGATAATGTTTAGAAAGCTAAAACATGCAGCCTTTAATTTTAACTATTATACCCAAGTTTACAATACTGGGGTGAATATTTGCTTTTGTCTCTAACATAATTCATCACCTTGAAGCAGATTTTTTTTTTATTTACAGCTATGCTAAGCTTTATTGTTCATTGTTCTAATTAGTTAAAGGGACAGTTAATTCAGCACAACTTGGAGCACACCACTGTAAAGTTTTCCTAAATACATGTTGAAATACTTTTTGAAGATTTGAAATAGATGCCTTTTTCACAGAAAAAATCATAAATTAAGTGTCTGTTTACATGAATCACAGGCAGTGCCCCAGACAGACTCACAGCAAGAGCTCCTTGCACAGAGCCGAAGCAAAAAGAGAGTTAACCCTTCCCAAATTCATCTGTGCAGAGAATCACTGCTGGGAAATCCTAAATATGTTACTTGTGGGTTAACTGATTGCTGCAGCATTCCTGAATGCAGAGAAAACCAATAAATCTTTGTGCTCATGGAGCCTTCACCACTCAGTGTCGGCAGATGTTGTTAATCATGGAACAGATAGGAGTGTGTTTGTAAACAGACCTTCAATTTTTAGTGTAATAAAAAAAAACAAAAGATCATTTTAACTTGTGCTATTTCGCACCATGAAGAGCACTTATAGTGAGGTAAATGGCCCTTTACGTACAACATCCCTTTGCATTCAAGTAAGTGGAGATGGTTATCAGTTCGAAATACCGTATTTTATGTATAAAAAATGGCGACTAAGCTCCAGCATCTGAATTTCTCTTGAAAGCCTTTCACAATGTTGTAGCATTTAACAATAGAAATAAACGGAAGTACAACTTACAGTCGAATAGAAAATGCTTCCTCAGATTCCATGCCAAGAATCAGTCCAACATGAAAACCCAAGGTCCAAGCAAAATCTGCTAAAAATTCAGATCTTTTTCTAAGAATGCTTTATTTTCATGAGTTAAATAGCTACTTTTAGTTTGTTACATGCTTTACAAACTACAACGGTTCTTTTATCATCAATCAACATGATTTTTTTAAGAAAGACTACTGGATACCAACATGTGTATTTGAAAAATATGTTACTTACAATAAATAACTATGCAGGGTATGCAAATAGTTAACAAAATTATACTTCACTCTGTCACATTCACACAAAGAAAAACAGCACTTGTTTGTAAAGTATGTAACAAATTAACTAAATTAGCAGCTGTGTAACGCATAAACATAAAATCATTTTTATATACTTACCCTAAAGTTTACTAAATCTCTTGAGTTTGCAAGTAGTAAACATCCCTGTAAATGCCTGCTAAAATTAGCATACATTTTATAATTTGTGTTGGCCAATCACAGGAAGCTAATACATTGTTTCCATATATTATGTCAGTCAGTGTAGCAAAGAATCATGAGATGTGTAACCCCTTGGCACAAGAAAGCAATAGGAACCAGACACTGCTGTGTCTATATTTGTATTGTGTTGCTATTGGCTTGAAGGTTAGGAAAGGGTAAAAATCTGTACTCAAAAGTAGTGTTTCTATTGGTAGGTACAGTGTGCCTATGTAAGCAGCTCTAGGGGTGTGGAAAACAAGTTTTAATTTTAAATCAAATAAATCTGTGTGTGTATAGAATGAGGTAAAAACAGAGAAATTTAGATATACCTATAAGTATGCTCTTAGTGAGAGTTACATTTTTCAGACATAAATATCTTTTCATTGTTAAAATGAAAATGTACATCAAATGTACATCTGTTAAAATACCATACTTTGCAGAAAACCTTGTAGCACTCACTTCCTTTTAGAAATCCATATGTTATTCATTATTATTATTAACCTTTTCTTGTTATGCACCAACATATTCCATTGAGCTAAACAGGGTAAATAAAAGTCTGAAAAAAAACATAACAAATTACAAAAGAATGGAGAGCCCTATTATTGAGTTTAAAGTCAAACAAAGTGCTTTCTCTAAAGCACCCAATAAGGCTGAAAAATGGCAAACTTATAGTCTATAGAGTTTGGGTGCGTACAATATACTGTATAAATTAAGGCTGTGGCTGATAATCTTCTTTAAATAGATGAGTTTTTAGTGGGGTTTTGAAGGATTTTAGGCAGGAGTATAGTCTAGTGGAGCGAGGCAAGGAGTTCCATAGATTAAGGCAGCATGAGAAGCCCTGAAGGTGGGACTGAAAGGAGGGGGCAAGAAAGGAGGAAAGAAGAATGTCATTAGCAGAGCGAAGAGGAAGATTGGGAGAATATTTAGAGACAAGAGAAGAGATGTACAAGGGTGCATTATTATTGAGGGCTTTATATGTTAGGGTCAGGATTTTAAGTTTTATTCTGGAGGCTATGGGAAGCCAGTGGAGTGACTGACAGAGAAGTGCTGCAGACATCGGGCAATAAGTATGGTAGATGAGTCTAGTGGGGAGAATGATGGGTGATGGGGAGACCAGCAAGGAGAGAGTTGCAGTAGTCAAGGCAGGATATGATAAGAGAGTGTATATGATAAGAGAGTTGGGCGTGATGATGGCATTGTCACTGGTAAGAGATATGTGAGGTGTGGAAGCTATGAAGGAAGGTGAGAAGATTAGGAGTTCAGTCTTTGACATATTAAGTTTAAGTTAATGGGCAGACATCCTGGAGGATATACTATAGAGGCAGTTGGCAACATGAGTTATAAGAGAGGGGGATAGTTCTGGTGCAGAGAGGTAAATTTGGTGATGGTATTAATATCTAAATTAGTTTATTAGGATACCAAGCGAGGAAGTGCAGATGGAGAAAAGGAGGGGACCTAGGGCAGAACCTTGAGGTACGCTAACAGTCAGGGGGCGAGGCGATGAGGAGGAGCCAGAGAAGGAGACGCTAAATGTTCGATTTTCTAGATATAATGTGAACCAAGAGAGGGTAGTGTCATGGATGCCAAGACAGTGGCGAATTTGGATAAGAAGAGAATGGTCAACTGTGTCAAAGGCAGCTGGGAGATCCAGGAGAATAAGAATAGAGAAGTGGCCCTATAATCTGTCAGTTAGCAGGTCATTAGTGACTTTAATGAACTTCCAGATTGGAAGGGGTCAAGGAGTGAGTTAGAGGAAATAAATAAGGAGAGACGATTGTAGATGATACATTCAAGTAGTTTAGAAACCAGGGGAAGTAGAGAGATAGGGTGGTAATTAGATGGAGAAGCTTATGAAGGTTCCTTAAGATTGGGTGAAATAATAGCGTGTTTTAAAAAGTGCCTCAAAACAATTACCGGTAGTTCAAATGTCTAATAGTCCTGCCACATTCTATATATTGGAGTGTAAATTACATGTAAATATACATATATGTGTGTGTGTTGCGTGTGTATATAATTGAAGAAAATGTTGCGCTTTCCAGGATGACTCATACTGCATTGAGTACTTTGGCACAACTCACACAAAAAAACACAACATCAAAAAGTATTACTGCAATTTTTATTGTGTGAATGTCATAAAATGTTTTGCTTCATAAATATATTCTATATAAACTTTTAAAAGAAGATTTATTTTGATAACTAAAAGAAGCTTCAAAACCCATATGAAGCTCATAAATGAAGTTATTCAGAAGCAACAAAATATTTTAATAAAATAAAAAAAGAATTTACGTAAAAAAGTCTTCACAGCAGCAAAATGGAATGAAATATTTCTTTATTTACTGCCAGAGAAATCCAAAGTAAGGGAAAACATTTTTATTAAGTATAATTAATTCTGCAAAGTATGTTTTTTACAATTTTGATGCAGCTTCGAAAAGAACATATAACAAAACACTAAAAATAATGGCTTTGTTCCAAGGAATGTTATCATTTCTAACACCTTGTATATATGGATCGTTTTCAAAGTATTCTACTACTTTGTGTAGTTTACTATTAAATAAGGACTTATTGTCACTCATCTGAACTGAAGGCTCGATTTAGTAAACAAATACTGTTGTACTCCTTATAGGGACTTTAAAGGGACTTTTTTTTTTTTAATTGTTTATAAATGTTTTACTTGTTTGCTTAGTTTTATACTAGTCAACATAACTGTCACATAAAATGTGCACACCATTTCTAAGAAGCCCCTAGTTTAACAGTGCCTTGCCTTCTGGAACCTCCTCTTTCTTCCTGCTTTCTCTTAAGTAGCGCGCCATGTTTCACAGCTGTGAACTAAGGGCCTCATTCAATTGTGATTTGGCCAATTGAATAGGGCTCTAAATAAGCACACAGCATATTATTTTTAAGAAGTTTTTAGTTAGTAAACATCTATCCAAAAGCAAGGATTCCACTAACTAAAAACTTATTTCAAAACAATATGCTATGTGCTTATTTAGAGCCCGATTCAATTGGCCAAATTGCAATTGAATGAGGCCCTAAGTCCTTACCCACAGGGCAGATGCTTCACACTATGAATGTCTCATGCTTCTCTGCTGTAACCAGACGGTCACATGCTGTGTGTCTGAGCAATCAGTGTATAATGTTTATGATGATTACATTGAGAAGGGTAACAAGTAAGCCAATAAAGCTACCTAGTAGTAGTTGAGTCACTGTGTGTGCGTTGTTCAATCGTGTCTAACTCTCTGTGACCTCATGGACCCCAATACACCATGCTGATCCAGTTGGATTTCATGGCAGAGATACTGGAGTGTGGTTCCTTCTCCGGTGGGCCACAGCATACAGCTCCTGGTATTCCTAGGTGTTCTCCCATCCAAGTACTGACCAGGCCCAATCGTGTTTCAGGGTGGTGTGAACTCTTGGTTCCCTGACTGAAATATATCAGCGGTGAAAGCACCAAGTCCTAACCAACCTGACCACTAGTGAACCCAGTTCTCTACCTATTGGAAAAATAATGTCATGTAATATATCTACAGAGCTAAAAGCCACAACATTTAAACTGAAAACAGTACATGCATATCCTATACAAAACATGATGTAAGCGCCAACTTGAACAACAAAATGCTTTTTGGTGGTTTTGAATCTCGCCATAGGATGAAGCAGACATAAAATTGTATAATTAAAAGCTTGTTAGATCTATATAATCCATATATTACTGTTATATCTTGTTATATCTACTGGGTTTCTTTATTACAGTTTATTGATAAATGTTTTCTGTGTCCTTTTAGCATAGACTTTTATATAATTAATGTGCATGAAACTGACCACGAAAACATCTTTATGATTGTGCTTTATATCCAGTGAAATACATTTAAGACATAAAGCTCAGTTCATAGTAGGTCAAAGCCTTATCCATGGTGCTGAACTGAGCTGTATTCACTTGTGCGTAGGATATGAGGTCATAGAAAAGGCTACACCAAGGCCACTATTCAATTGCAAGCCACAATTACAGCGCGATTCAATTGAACAAGCCTGCAACTTACGGGTTGAAAGCGTAAACCATGCAATCATAAGTAGCATTTCAGAGCATGATCATGATCAATTAAGCAAAGCCATAAATACCGATTTAGTAAAGGCCAATAGTAAATGAGTCCGTCATCATTAAGTCAGGAAAACATAGAGGTTACACGTCAATCAATTAGCGTTTAGAGGTCCCATATGTGATCAGACTCGCAAATTTGGCAAGGCACAAAATATTGAAAATGAATGGCGATACTGTTTTAGTCCATGTGGGTGGCCTAACTCATTGACACCGAAATGAAACATAAAAAAAAAAATTCTATTGCAGATTTATGAGCAATTCATTCTAATGTCTTATTGATTTTTTATTTGCATTTACAGTATTACGAACAGGTGTTTAACCCCCTTGCAAGTCTTATCTGGTACCCATAGGATTTTCTTCTACAATTGTCATTTACGGGTGTGAAATAATTTGTGGACTTGAGGATTTGTAGCAACTGAATATCGATTTGCGATTTTAGCGATTGTAACTTTTACAGGCTTGACGAGTTGCAAGGGTGGATTTTGCCAACCGCTGGGATTTTAGGCCTGTAACCCATAGATCATCTGCGGCTCGCTAAAAGACGCCAATTAAATAGCAAATTTGTTTGTGGGCTCCATTACGAGCTCCAGTAACTTACAATTGCTCAATTGAAGGGGGCCCAAGTATTGAGAAACAGCACCGTGAAGAACCAATAACAATGCACAAAAACAGAAAATTCAATTTATTTCAGGTATTTGAAAGTCAATGCACAAAACAAACTGTGTAAAAATAACAGTGGGGAAGTGTTTTTGTACTTTTCATTTACATAAAGTTTTAATTTGTTTTAGATTAAGTAAAAAAAATATATATAGTTTACATGGCATATATAACAAATAACTATAAATTAATCAGAATATGAGTAAATACAAAGATATGATAAATAAGAAAAAAAAGAAACAAAGATATACTAATATATATAATAATAGTAACATTTGGTACAATAAAAAAACTGTTGTAATTAATAAAATGTATATACCTTTTTATTTTCATGAATTAAATTAATTTGTACATTTAAGAGCTTCATGAAACATTATTGTAGTACCAATTTTATTATTTGTATAAAGGATAAATAAAATAATGGTCATTTTTTGTGGAAAAAAATGGTGGGTGTTTAAATGTAAAATAAATCTCCCCTTTACAAAATGTGAAATTAATTTTAAATTCACCATTTAGAACTTATAAGAGAAATTAAGAAATTAGAACTGGAATCTTAAATCAAATTGTGCAAAGAACAAATCAATAAGTTGAATATTTAGTAAAAAAATCAACTTTTCAAGTATTATTATTTCTTTTTCAAAGTTTTAAACTATTGATTTCATCTTGCTGCAGGGGTGATTAAGTAGTAGAGGAGATTGATTCTAAATCTGAAATTTCAAATAGAACATTCTTAATTGTAATATTTTTGGATTTGTTATGATAACCATCTGATTGAGACTTACAGCCTTAATAAATTGCGATTTGGCAAATTTAAAAGGGCTCTATTTAAGCACATAGCATATTTTTTTACAGAAGTTTTTAGTTAGTGAAGACCTTGCTTTTGGATAGAAGTTCACTAACTAAAAACTTCTGTTAAAAATATGCTATGTGCTTAAATAGAGCCCTTTTAAATTTGCCGAATCACAATTTATTAAGGCTGTTAGAGTTTGTTATTGGAGAAGTAGGTTGAGATCTATTTCTTCTTTTTTTCACAATAGACCATTCTTTTTGAGGAACAATTTAATGTCGTAAAAGATTGAGAGACAATTTAATGCTGTAAAAGGGTCTAAAAAGTTGTATGGAATCTTGACACATTGAAGCAATTGTAGTCCTAATTGTAGTCCATGTCCATATGATGAATTATATATGTGGCGTTGTGATATATTAAAAGTAATTTAAAAGGGATACCCCAATGATATCACAGATGAGATTATAAAATTTAGAGACATTTTTAAGATTTGTTCTTTTTTTCTAAAGTAAATGGAGCTAAGTCTGAGAAGAGATGGATTGTGTATCCTTTATAAGTTAAAGGTTGTTTTCCTCTTGCTGCGCGCATAACATATTCTTTCAAATATATATATTTTTTAAATATGACATCTCTTGGTTTGATTTGTAAATGGTTTTGTAAGAGCTCTATATGCTCTATCATATTTGTTGTAGTTGTGAAGTAATGTAAAAGCCATTGAATTGTTTTAGATACTATCAGCCTTATTAAATTGCGATTCAGCCAATTGAAAAGGGCTCTATATAAGCACAGAGCATATTTTTTGTACAGACGTTTTTAGTTAGTGAAGACCTTGCTTTTGGATAGAAATTCGCTAACTAAAAACTTCTGTAAAAAAAATATTCTATGTGCTTATATAGAGCCCTATTCAATTGGCCGATTCGCATTTTAATAAGGCTGTATATCTGAAGTATTACTATAAGATTCTATAACTCCTCTAAATCTAATATTAATTATTCTTAATTTACTATCTAGATCGTCTAGTTGTTCTTGATGTTTTTGAAGAATGTCATTTCAATTATTTTGTGTAATCTGATTGTATTATAGGAAACAAAATAATGTAATTTCTTTATATTCCAATGCATCTGTACCAATGCCAAGATTAGCTATATATTTTTGAAGATCTGGTCTTAAATTTTGCTCTTCTTTTTAAAATAAGGATAAAATATTTTGGTATATGTCATGTTCCTATTTTTTCTAATTTCTTTCTTTAGATTATTTTTTGTCTTGTTGAATGTGGCTAAAATTCTGAAGCAGTCCAAATAGACAAGCTCCAAAGAAAAATTCTGAACCAGTTTCTCGGGAAGTTAAATATTTAACTTTTTATAGAGAATATATTTGTCGATTACTTTTGTTCACTTTTTTGAAGATTTTGAAGATGTAGACACCATTTGTTTTAGATAACTAATAACTTGTAAATCTTTGCTCTCCTTGTGGTCGTATACATTTTGGCTCAAAATGCAGTTATTTTTTGAGAAAAATACAGTGATTTTTAGGCACTCATATTGTGAATAAACCAGCAGATTGGGTTGGATTGGTAATGGCATTTATAGCATTTAGAAACCAAGAATCAGGCCTGTATAATTAGTATCCCCACCTATAACATTGCTCATTGGCAAAAATCCTCAATGGATGGGAATCAGCCAATGCAAGTGAAAGGTTGTGTACAGTCCAGGTAAGCTAGTGGGATGTATATCTGTTTGTATGTTTATAAATAACAATTTGGTAGTTTTCAGTAATTATAATCTTCTATATGGCTTGTGAAATGTCTCCATACAATGTAACACAATCTAGCCCTAGCCACAGCAAACTTTGAGTCACATTCAATTGCAAGCCCGCAACTCCATCACAGACGCCCGTATGTCTGCGGGTGTGTTGCAGGCTCCCGTTCGACTCCGATTCTGATGCTATTCAATTGCTCAAGCCCGCAAGTTACTGCCGCAAAGCCGAAACCGTAAACCATGCACTGGTTTGTAGCAGTTCAGGGCGGGAACATGATCAATTAAGCAAGCCCGTAAGCT
Source organism: Discoglossus pictus (assembly GCA_027410445.1). Classification (NCBI taxonomy): domain Eukaryota; kingdom Metazoa; phylum Chordata; class Amphibia; order Anura; family Alytidae; genus Discoglossus; species Discoglossus pictus. The sequence goes on from CM050165.1 coordinate 396,529,340, forward strand.
CCCATTTCATAGAAAATGAGATCGTCATTATTACAGCAGTAAAACATGGTGGTTACATGTCAATCAATTCGGTTCGGGGGTCCGATATGTGACTCGCAAACCTGCAAAATAAAGGATTTTGAAAATGAATGTCAATACTGTTCTAGTTCATATGGGTGGCCTGAAATGTACTAACTCATTGATACCCGAAAACGATTTAGCCCCAAAATGAGACATAAATAAATTACATTTCTTGCCTATTTGCGAGCTTGAGACTGTTGTGTAATTAATTCTAATGTCTATCATCTCTTTCCCCATTGTTTACAGTATAGTAGTGATTTTTTATTTGCTTTTACAGTACTACGAATAGGTGTTTAACCTCTCTAGCACTCGTAGGATTTTCTCCTTCTTTTGCCATTTACGGGTGTGAATACATTTGCGGGCTTGGGGAAATTGAGCAATTGAATAGCGATTTGCAATTTTAGCCATCATAATTCTTGCAAAAGTGAAAGATCAAAGGCTTCGGGAGGCTGTAAATTATGGGTTTAACCATCGCAATTTTTTCAAGGCCATAACTCATAAGCCTTTTGGAGCTTGCAAAAAGACGCCAATTGAATAGCAAATTAACTTGCAACCTCACTAACGGGCTACCGGATCGCCCAAAACCTCAATTGAATGGGGGCCTCTGTCTTTTCCTCACACAAATCAATTTGGTAAGTTGTATTTCTTTATAAAGATTTCTTCATCAAATGCTAACAGAAACTATTTATAGTATAGATCTTTCTTGATGTATTTAATCATATTTGTTGCAATTAGGAGTGGAGTTTAGTTATTGCCGTTAAAAATGGTTCTATATCAAATATGTTAAATAGATATAGTTTAGAGAGCTTTTGGATTGTCATTTGTTATTTTAGAATCACCCAACTGGAACAGATGCTTTGATAATTAATATTTCGTTTTTGTCTGGATCATATACCGTACATAAGAAGTTTGATGTTGCGCTCTTCCATTTCTTCTGTCCTCTTCATAAATCAAGCTCCCAGTTGTTATTCAACTTATCATGATTTAACATTTGATATTACTTGTCAAATGTGATATATAAATAGGGTAATTAGGCAAATTAAAGCAAGATAATTGTTAAATTATTAAGGAGTCACGATTTATTGCTTCCTTTCATCGGGAGCAACAGTTTCAGTTTTTTTACGCTTTGTCGATCATCCCAGTTGTTTAAATTATTGTGTTTTGACTATTTTGATTTTATATATTAAATGTACGATTAACTTTAAATACCACTACTTAGCAAATACCATAATAAAGCAAGTATGAACTGTGTTACATGACCAAGCTAATTGCCCAGTGCACATATCCATGTATGTAACAGAGCGCATATCTGTGTGAAAGACAGAGACCTTGATATATTGAAGGCCCATCATTTCTACTTGACCACATGTTCTAAGATTTCCTCATTATAATGAGACAGCCAAGGACAATTTAAATTGCAATAAAAATAATTTTATAGACACAATTCATAATGCGAATACTATTTTCAAAGAAGCCACAAACTATTATAATTTAATTAAAATATAATGTAATATTAAGAATAATATTAACCCACCCACAATACTACCTGCTACCTTCTTACCACTATACTGTTCCTTAGCATATGTTGCCCAGTGTTTTAGGGAAACTATATGACCATAAGTTATATCTGCCTTGTTAATACTCATTGTAGGAGAGTTAAGTATGTATTAAAAAATAGATAATACAGGTGTACTACATTAATGCTACTTTTCCTTTTAACATTTTGATTTGTTCTAGATATAATATATTCTTTCAGGGACTCTTAGTGTTAATAAAACAGTGAAATCTGGTATCTCTTGTATTAATTTGGCTTACTCTGGAGTCAGATATCAGTAGACCATCAACATACTGATTAGAGAATATTTTATATCTTCTATTTTTGGATCATAAAATTGTCAGTTATCCAACATAATTTGGATGAACATCAACAGCATTATAGGAATAATATATATATAAATATAAAATTACATTAGAAAGTAGAAACTGCATGGATGTAATTGTCACTTAATTATTTATTAATGCTTCCATTTTTAAATAAAATGACATAATATATTAAATTTGAACACATTTTAAAGTATAATCAAATCATAGTTACACATTGATCCTTAAACCATGAATAAATAACACATTTCAATCTACTTAGGTATATGAAAGACTATATTAACCCTAAAGCAAAATAATTGTCATGGCTGAAGAGAGATGGGGTTTGGACACAGAAAAGGTTCCAAATATGGGGGCCTGTCTGCATTACTTTCAGTGCAAAGTCATATAACTGTTTGGAAAATAAGAAAATGCAGACCTCATGGATTAATTCAACTAATTAGCATAATTCTATTAAGAAGGTTAATATATTTAATTTATGGCAGTAAGATAAAAGGAGCTCTGGATCAATAAAATTATTTAACAAGACTTGCTAAAATGTATTGGGTCCAAAGTGAAGTTGAGTTTCACTGCATTAATAGTTTCTATAATGTTTATTAACTTGAGAGTACTTGGTGGTAACTCAATGATTAAATAATTTAACAAGACCAAGCATTAACACCCTATTTAAAAATAATAAGGGGAGTTTTATTGAAGCCAGTGCTCTCCCGTTAATAATTGGATCAAGGCAGTAACCTTGGGGGTTGGGCTGGAGAGGGGGGAGGTAGCGGCATATTAGGAGGCAGCAAGGATAGTGAGACATATTGGGGAAAATGGGCAGATTGTGGGTTGTAGGTCAGCAAGTGATGTCTCTTCGAATGCTGAGGCTCCTACACTTCCTCTTTTGGACCATCCTCTCCAACCCCTAAAAAAGTTAATTTTGTTAGGTACAGCAGTGGCCCCCCTAGAGCCAAGGGCCCCAGTAGAGTGCACCGCTTGCACCGGCAGTATCGTCTCCCCTGCCCCAACACCGGATTTCTCTTGGACTTATCTTTGGCCATCATGCCAACATCCAAAAATCCATTGCGTAGATTTATTCCCAAATCCAATCCTTCTAAGAAAATCTAGGAATATGTTACAACCTACAGTATAATCCACTCATTCATGTCCCTTATTGATTACCATAAATGCCCCCTAATCAGCCTTCTCCTCACCTGTTTTGTAGTGAGACTCCACCACAATCCATTTGGACATTTCTGCCTTATTTAATCAATGCTTCTCAGGGCAGTAAAGTTGACCGCTGGAGGATGCTGTATCTATTCTCTATGGAGAAGTTTCCATGCCTTTCTCAGGTAAGTAGTTTGCAGCTTAGTGACTATCAGGGATTGCTTTGGGAGCTAGTTTGTTTAACGATCTTCGCTGATGTTAGTTCTGCCCATTCAGCTTTTTCAAATGTTGAATAAAAACGGTGGGGCAAGAATTTCTCTCACCTAGTCTGCTACACAATTTTAAAATATATTTTTAATAAAATGCATTCTATAATAAATACTGTAAGTAAAAAAAATTAAAAACCAAATAGTTTCCTGATACCTATAGGATTATTGAGGTCATTTGTTTTCCATTTGGTATTTTACCTGTTCTTGATATTTGCAAAATTATTTTAGAAACCAAGAAAATACATTTTTACATGCAATTGTGTTTTACTGCAGGTATCCGGTTTCTGTGTCCAGTAAAAAAATTGCTTTAGCATAACGCTGTTGAAAGCACTGGTAATTTTAGATACCACATTTCCATTCAACAGATGGCTTCATCTACATTTAAAATAAAACTGGTCGATTCCACACCAGCATAATTGCATATAAAATGGAATAATTATTTTTATGTGTAGTTCTTCAAAATAGTATGATATATTTTAAATAAAAGACTACGGCGGCCCTTTTATTTGAAAAATATATATTTTCAGTGGAATGCGCTCACTTTTAACATTAAATGACTTTAGGGGTTAGTGTTAATTAGATGAAATGCTGGATATTTGTCCTATTACTAACTCTTGCCAGAAACACTATGCATTGTACATGCTGAGAAACTTGTTATTTTGTTCTTCACAGTCAGCTATTAAAAACATATAAAATCTTGAAACACCAATTCAGAAATGTGTGTTATAAACGCTTTTGTAGTTTTACCTAATTGCAACTCTCTCATGTGCTGCTGAGTGGCACTGCACAGTTATGAAGTTATAAAATGTAATCTTCTCTGTAACTCATAATTATTCACCAAAAACAGGTGTTGCAAATATATAAATACCACAATAAAAAGACTGTTAAATGTCCCAAAAGTAGAGTATGCAGAACAATCAAAAACTTGAACATTAAGGAAAAAGTGTTTATAAAGATACGTAAGATTCTTTCAGAAAAACTCTGTAGATTTAGAACTTTTACTATATTTTAGTACTTTTATAGTAATGTGTGTTGTAAGGATCGCTGTGGTCAATTGTTTCTATATGGTATTTTGTGTAGTTAAATTCTCCTGGTACCTCAGGAAGGTCACTGGAACCTAAAGCGGTAAATTTCCTCCATTTCCCTCCTTCTCTCTTTGCCTCTCTCTGTCTGCTCTCCTCTATCTGTCTGCCTCCCTCTCTCTCCCATCCCTCCATCTCTCCAGCTCCCCCTCCCTCTCTCACTTTCTCTCCCCTTCCTCTCTGCCTCCCTCCTTCTCTCTTTGCCTACCTCTCTCTGCTTTCCTCTCTCTGCCTCCCTCCCTCTCTCTCCCCTCCCTCCATATCTCCATCCCCCCCTCCCTCTCTTCCTCTCTGCCTCCCTCCTTCTCTCCCTCTCTCTTTGCCTCTCTCTCTGCCCCACTCTCTCTCTCTCCCCTCCCCCTCTCCCTCCCTCTCTCTTCCCCTCCCTTTCTCTCTCTCCCTCCATGTCTCTCCCTCCCTCTCTCTCCTGTGAACATGGGGCAATCAGCTTGTGAGTAACACGTGGGCAGAATGCATCTTTACCTCTCCTCTTTCTCTCTCCCTCTCCGTCTCTCTCTCTTTCTCTCCTCTCTCTCCCTATCCTCTCTCGCCCTATCCCTCCCTCCCTCTCTCTCCCTATCCTCTATCTCCCTATCCCTCCCTCCCTCTCTCTCCAGTGAATGTGAGGCAATCAGCTTGTGAGTAACAGGTGGGCAGAATGCATCTTTACCTCTCCTCTTTCTCTCTCCCTTTCTCTCCCTCTCCGTCTCGCTCTATTTCTCTCCTCTCTCTCCCTATCCCACCCTTCCTCTCTCTCCTGTGAATGTGAGACAATCAGCTTGTGAGTAACACGTGGGCAGAATGCATCTTTACCTCTCCTCTTTCTCTCTCCCTTTCTCTCCCTCTCCGTCTCGCTCTATTTCTCTCCTCTCTCTCCCTATCCCACCCTTCCTCTCTCTCCTGTGAATGTGGGACAATCAGCTTGTGAGTAACACGTGGGCAGAATGCAAACAGGCGTTACAACTGATAACTATTATAGTGGATACAAAATGGGTCTGGAGAGATATTTATATATTATAGTACTAGCGAATTGCCTGTCAAAAAATGATGACAATAGAATTGTAAGTCAAGGAATGGTGTTTGGCACACAAATTAAGTGTTTTGGTTGTGTGAGTACTTTTAGCTCTGATTGCGAGCCTCGTGTTGAGTGCCTTTGACGCTCATCATGAGACTGGCAATGAGCGCCTTCGCAGTTTATTGCGATTGTGTGTTGTGTTTTTAAAGTTTTGTATATATGTATGTTTTAATGATAATTAATTACTAAATAAATGAAATCATAAATGAATATACCTTACCTATTTGTAATTAATATATGCAGCAAGCAATGTGCTCAAGAGCTAACAATCTGTTTTGATGTTCCTGCAGCGTATAATGTAATTGAGCTGAGGTGTAAGTATGAGCAATGTGTGCAGTGTGTAGTGTAAATAGGCTGCGTGCGCGAGGGGAAGCCGTTAGGGTAGCTGTATACTTCCGCATTGTATAAGTTAGTGTTGTGAAATGGCGCTGAATGTGTATGTAGTACGCGGGTGTGGATGATTTAGCGTCCTTGCTAATAGTGAATTTTGCACTCCATATGGCTTTTTGTAAAAGTCTTATGTGCTTGGTGGTGTTTTGCGGCTTTAGGGGTCGTGTAGCCTCGTTTACGTTTTTTTTTCGATTGCCATTTTTTTCTCTCACTTAGGGGATTTTTGAGTGTGTAAACGGAGAAAATTGGAGTTAAAGTGATGTGTAAGGTGACTTGCAGACTTCCTGAGTGTCCCCCCTTACTGTGTGTGATGTTTTTATTTGATTTCTGTTTGTATTTAGTGTTTTTGTCGTGTTAAGTTCATAAAAGTGCTACGGGTCTCGCAGTGTGAATTGTGTATTTAAGTGTTGTGTTCATGTGTAGTCCCGCGGGTCGTAGGTATGATGGTAAAATGTTGCGGGTTCGCAGGGATGAGCGCCTATGGCGCTCATCTCCACCAGCCCAGGGAGCGCCTTTGGTGCTCCCTGCCTAAGTGCTACAGGGTTGTAGGGATGAGCGACTACGGCGCTCAAAACCAGTTCAAGGAGCGCCTTTGCGAAGGCTGCAGTTTGCAGCTGACAACTATATATGTGATAGGCTTACTTTATACCTATTGATTCAGGTCAAATACAAGGATTTGTCAGACAATATTTGCATACTACAAACTTAGAGTTAACATGAGGTTATCTTTTGAGGTTCCAATAAAGAACATTTCAACAACTAAACGGTATGTTTGCTTTAAGGGGAGTAAGGTTATGTAACCCGCTACCCAATCAGGTCAAGATAACAATTATTAATTTAAATCTAAAATGCAATATAATCTAAAAATTGCATCCATGGTTAGAATCATTTGCATAGATAAGAAGGAACTTGTTATAGAGAGAAATCCATTAGCCTATTTAGTGGGTCAGAAAGAAAATTTTGGTGCGCATCAAATATCCAGAAAGAATGAACATAATGGACATTTGTCTTTTATCAGTCTCAGACATGATTGTGGGTGGTAGATTGTAATCATGTCACGGCTTATGCACAATGGGCTACTTACGTGTACTAAATGTGTAAGTGGTATTGAAAAGATATCTATTACTGTTTTTCATAAGCTTTTCCAATGCTGCAGGGAGTACTAAGCAATATTCACTATATGTTTTGCAGCTGTTCCTACTATACCAGTAATCACATAGACATAGGAGAGTGTGGCTGGAAGCATGATGTAGGCAAAACAGTACAAAATCCAAACAGGAGCTCTCAGTGCTACATACAACACCCAACCTCCTAATGGAGAGGATACATATAGATAACAAAACCTCCTGTGCTAGAGATCGAAGAAGGATTGGATGGAGCCCCAAATAAGACAAATTAAAAGAGAAATCAGCACATGACTGTTCTAAAAAAAATCATAAAAGTCTAAATATTTATAGACAGATAAACAAAATTATCTATGAGGAAGAACGTTCTGACTTGAAACACGTTACTATTAGTACTAGTTTTCTTTTTTTATGGAGTGTAGGTAAAGCTGTATGAGTGAACCCATTGTTATATGTTCTAAACCGTAGAGTGGCAGCAAGTATTGCCAAACAGTTTGTATGGTTTGTATTATAATAAAATATTACTGTGAAATGTGTATAAATATGTGAAATTGTGTTAGTCAGTGGGAATTGCTGCTAAAGCTTGCAGACCTTATTGTCTTGATGAAATCAAACAATGGAGAACAGCGATTCCAGTAATTCCTTCCTTCACCTTGGAAATTCTGTATCTGGCCCATAGTTTATTATAGTGATACAGAGAAAAAAGGATGTGCAATTTGTACTGTGTTATATGTAATTCTGTTTGGTTATATGTAATTATTCTTGGTTCGTTTATTTTAGTGAGCTGCTTCACTAAGGAATCCCACTGTAGAGTGTGTGCATGTAAACTAATAAGCTTTTCATTAGTCCGTTTGAAAGCTGTCACATCTCTATTCTGCAGATAGAAGCTACCATTACATTGAAAGACTGAGGAAGGAGCTTAGCAAAAACTGAAATGGGATATCCATTACAGCATACATTCATATAAAAGGTAATATATTACATTATTTTTTACTCTCTATATCAGTTTGTGTGTTATCAGGAGTAAATCTTAAAAATAATATAGAACTACATTTAATGCTGAATGTACTAAAGGATGAAGTGCAAGAGAACCCCTGGAGAACCTCTCCATTCCTATGTTATCCTATAAGTAATATGTACTAAGATCCAGGAGCTGTCTAACAGTTCATCTTTTAACACATATGCAGCCTCATTAAATTGCAACGTTTTTGAGAATCATAGCTCGTAGCGTAGCTCGCATGACTTTGAGCTATTAAATTGGTCTCTTAAACCTCCCGGCAGACAACTTGCCGCAGGACGGACGAAAAATGCCTACAGGACCTGAATGTGGAACTTTGCAGCCCGCAAATCCTTTGATCTGTCAAGCCTGTAACTGCTACTTGTTCAATTCAGCTATTAAATTGCAACAAAGTCACCCGCGAGCTGGCTTGTAACACGCATATGGAGCCCAAAGCCTCAGAGTGCTCGAGAGGACCCACAAGGGGGGTAAAGTCCAATAGGTAGCACTTCTACTTTATTTCATGTTTATATTTCATCGATCCCGGCAATCAATGTGTTAATACATATACTGTAATTCGCATGTAATAAAATATCATCTTTACGGCTTTATCAATATTGCATTACATCTTGAATGTGGGTCTGATCGCGAACTGTAATTTTAGCCCGTAGGACGTTGAAAACTAACCTCCACCTTTTTCAGTGATGTAACGCTGATGATCTATTTTTCTATTGGCTCCTTCTAAACCTGTAACTACGGTCTACACTAATTGATCGTCTGCACAGCTGAAAATCCAACGTTCTACGAACAAGCTACGATTTGCATCTCAAACCCGTAGCTCGTTGCCCATTCTAATTTAATAGCAACGTAACCTAAATGTCAAGCCCACAGCCGTTACGTGCTTCAGGTTGGACTTACGGTCTCCAAATTTAATGAGGCTGATGGTCCAGTATTTTAAAACACTCTAGTACATATAACGCCTTCTGGATCACTACCTTGTCATGGTGAAGGGGACTGTGTACCTCAATGAAGCTGTGAGCTATATCATGTAGTGTCACAGAAGAGGGACAGATCATCAGAAAAAATAGCTGTCCACTTGAGAAGGAACTGGCAACCCACTCTAGTATCTTTGTCATGAAAGGCATATAGATAAGCACAACCAGAAACACATACAGAGATATACCTTGGTGATGCTGTCCAGTCCATATGGTCACCCAGAGAAGGACACGACTGAAAGACTGATCAATGACAAAAATTTAATGATTTTTTCACACATCAAAAATTCAGTTTTCCCCATATTGTTTGCTGAAAGTATTAGAATTAAAGCAGATATAAAAGCAATTTTAGCACTATTCATGTTTAAATCAGGATAAATGACAGTGCTTTGCAAAAAACTTCCCATGAAAAGTTATATTTTAATTTTTTTTTTTTAACTATGCCTATTCTGATTTAAAAATGGAAACGTTCTTCATTGTGGTTTATTTTGTGTTTTTCCATGTGCAGTATATTACTTTCCACAAGCTACAATACATAACCGAGATATGTTCAAAATGTTATATATAGCGGCTAATAACTTTCCAACAATTCTCAATACACGTACGCCGAGCACAGGTTATAATCCCTGTATCATGAGCTGCCACCAGTTTGCTAAGCAGCTTAAAATGACATGTTATAACTTTGACAATGACCTGCTAATGGTTTTACATTTCTCTGAAGTATTATAAGCAATCTCCAGTGCTTTTATCATCTAATGAGATCAATAAATTTAGGAAGCAGACATTGGAGTAGAAACCGCAGTGTCAAAACCAAGGACATTGTGGGACTCCAACCCCATAAATAATAACACACAATATGTCAGAAGATTATATTCTAGAAGAAGTTTATAGCAGGAGAGAGGCCCTAGCAAGGATTTAATACCATAAAGGAAATACGCCTTGTGAAAAGTCATGAAATCTAATTAAAAATAAAAGAAATAACTATATATTATGTTGCTGAGCTTTTTAACTAATGATTATAAAATTATGTTTTCAGTATAAACTACTGCTAGGGAGATACTAAGAATTACCTTTGTAGGTATGGATGATTTTTTTTTTATGCTTTTTTAGCTGTGTTTGCCATATATTGGATTTAAAAGGTTGTTATTATCTGTGTTTTAGTATAAAATAAAAATGATAAGAACCATATTAAAATAATAGTGTACATATATTCAGATGTAAGCAAAATAATACACTAATGTTTACATTTCTTTATCAGAAATTATATTTTTAGCTAGCAATCTACAATGTAGATATATAATATTCCAATTGCAATTTAAGAATTTGGATGGGGATATGTAAATGAGCCTGTAAAATGTTTAACTCTTTAATCCAATAACCAATTTAACATGGACCCTTTACAGAATAGGGGTACCAGTCTGAGGAGCGTGTCTAACGGGCAGCACTCTGAGGCTTCAGCCAAATTATTTTAGATTTGGAGGTCAGATAAATTGTCTATGGGCCTCATTCAATTGCTACGTTTTAGAGATCTGCGCTCGCAAAATCGGCATAAATAAATTCTTTATTCCATGCAAAATTTTCATCATCAAGTCCTACAGGCTTCAACCTCCAAGCCTGTATGAATTTGTAATCAACATCCATATTTCATTCAAGTCATATGGGCTTGAATAACAAGTTACAAGCTTGGAGGTCATTCTGGGCGGGAACTTAATCAATTCAGCAAGGCCGTAACCACCCATTTCGAATCAACCAATAGAAAATGAGGCTGTCATTATTACGGCAGTAAAACATGTAGGTTACATGTCAATCAAATTGGTTCGGGGGTCTGATATGGGATCAGACTCGCAAACCCGCAAAATCAAGAATTATTAAAAGTAATACTGGGGCTCAATATTTGCAGCTGTGTAAACCATCAGTATAAAAATGTTTTTAAAGAAAATCATTTTTTTTTTAATACTTGTATATGAATAGTAGAATCCCAGTGCAGCACATTTTCTATTAGTGAACTAGACACTTCATGACATACCATATATATACATAAACACATATAAACATATGAATTGAGAAATAGCAGCCGGGACTGGGAAACTGATCAGAGTTGATGAAAAGATGGATGGTGCTAAATACAGGGATATTCTTGAGCAAAACCTGTACCTCTCTGTGCGTGATTTGAGGCTAGGACGGAGGTTCACCTTCCAGCAGGACAATGACCCCAAACACACTGCTAAAGCAACACTTGAGTGGTTTAAGGGGAAACATCTAAATGTGTTGGAATGGCCTAGTCACAGCCCAGACCTCAATCCAATAGAAAATCTGTGGTTAGACTTAAAGATTGCTGGTCACAAGCGCAAACCATCCAACTTGAAGGAGCTGGAGCAGTCTTGCAAGGAGGAATGGGCAAAAATCACAGTGGTAACATGTGGCAAACTCAAGGAGACTTATCCAAAGCGACTTGGAGCTGTGATTGCCCCAAAAGGTGGCTCTAGAAAGTATTGACTTTAAGGGGGTGAATAGTTATGCACATTGACTTTTTCTGTTATTTTGTCCTATTTGTTGTTTGCTTCACAACAAAAAAAGAAAAAAAACAATCTTCACAGTTGTTGGCATGTACTGTAAATTAAATGATGCAAATCCTCAAACAATCCATGTTAATTCCAGGTTGTGAGGCAACAAAACACAAAAAATGCCAAGGGGGTGAATACTTTTGCAGGACAATAAACAAAGCTCTAAGCCCCTAGCCCCTAGCCCACTCACATTAAAACTTTCTCTAATAATGCATATTTAGTGATGGCTTCATAATGGTATGTTGGACTGCATATAGCTGCATTTAATTTTTCATAAATCAGTTGTTTTAATTGTATTTAACTTCCTAAGTATATTTTGCCGGCTCTTAAAACTACCATATGTCCCCTTAAAACAATTTTATAAAGGATTGAAAATCAAATGTTTTCTTTTTTTTTTCTTTTCACAATGCTGTACATGCACATTCATTAAAATCTATGTTGATAACCTTGCGCTGAAGTCGACTTTATTTGTTTTTAATCAAAATATGCAAAGTACAAAAACTTGATAACGTGCTGTATATTACTCCAGGGATTTCTTTGTCAGTTTCAGCCATTTTAAAAGTGAACAATGGGCTAATCTGATTCAGTACCATGAATATTCAAATGTTATTTATTAATTTTACATAAACAGTTGTGTAATTGTTTTTAATTTATTTTAAATTGCATTGTCATGGATGCATAATGAAAAATTAGGTGTCAAGCATAGTCTTGATTTGTTGACAAATTTAATATAAATCAGAATGGGAAAAAAGTAATTGCAAAGTGGTAAGTCGATGAACTTTATTATTACAAAGGGAATTTTACAGCATTTAACACGAAGAGCCTCAGCAACAAACTTCTATATATTTGATAAACTTTTATAAGGTCGCCTTATCTTCCGTTTAAATTGGGTCTGATAGCATAAAACTAAATGGAATTTTACTCAAATTTGCGACTGAACCCTTGCTGGAAGCAGGAACAATCAAAATTATGATTGTTGTTTGCATTTGAATGGCTGGATCAGATAATGGGCACCTAATGGACCCCTCCCATTCTGGTTCACTACCTTGTTGTGGTGATGGGGCTTGTATATCTCAATGAAGTTGTGAGCTATACCATGTAGGGTCACTTAAGATGGGTAGGTCATAACAGAGAGGACAGACAAACTGTGGTCCACTGGAGAAGGAACTGGTAATGCAAGAAAACCATATGGATAAGCACACCCAGAAACACAGACAGATCTGGCTGACATGCTGCGTCCATATGGTCACCAAGAGTCGGACATAACGGAATGACTAAACAACAACAATGGACCACTGTGACCATTTTTTCAATACAGTTTGAATAATGAAACTTGATAATGGGCAAAATATTTTTTGAAATCAAAACCAAAATAATGAAACTCAACTTTTCCATTTTTATATTTTATATTGAGTTATTTATGAGAGCAGGGAACCACTTTCTTGGTGTGTTCTTGGAAATGAATGAGAATTCCATTAGACCTAATGTACGGGCAGATGGAATCTTCCTGTGTATTCTCTCCTCTCGCATAAGGAAGGAGAACAGGAGAAAATAAAATAATAGATTCCACAGCAGCATTATTACATATAAAATATAATACATTAGAGGCTGTATTATTATTTTAATTTTACTTTCTAAAAACAATTTGCTTATTTTTAAGTGTAGTTATTCAAAATGATAGATTTTAATCATATGGCTACAGGGGTAATTTAATTAGTTTTCTCAGCCTTAAATGAAGCTCTTGCAGACAGCAGGTAAACTACATAAATATAAAATACAGAATTATTAAATAGCACAACAAGGTACAGGTATGTGGAAAAACAATTCTGAGTTATAAGTGGCACTGTCATATTTGAGGTAATTGGTTCCTATCAAGCATTGCATTCTACTGATATTTGTTTCTAAACTGAATAATTCCTGAGATATACAGCATTTTGAAATCAAATTGGTGGAGATAACATTCTACAATAATTCACTTGTAATGCCAAATTACATTTGGTAATTTTTGCTTTTATAGATATGCATTAAAGGCATATTTAAGTTTCCTGGATTTTGGATGCATCTGATAGAGGAGACTCAGTAGTATATGCAAAAAAAAATTAGCGTAAAAAAATACGAAAACAAACACCGGTGTCTGCAAATGTCTTCAGGTTTCTGTCATGTAATTTTGAGAAGAATGCCCCTTGAAAACCTTATCTAAATTAGCATAAAGCTCATAATTTGTTTTGGTCAATCACAGGCAGCTATAACATTGACAACATATAACTGGGTAGCCAGTTTGTGCAGCAAAGCATCATGGGATGTGTAGTCTTGTTTTCCCCTACAAGAGGAAGCAAGGAGGAGCGCAGACATTGCTATATGGATTTCTGCATTGTGCTACTGTTGGCTTGAAGGTTAATATAGTGTTAAAAACATGCCCAAATTCAACGTTTCTATTGGTTAGTACCAGGTGCCTATGTAAGCAGCTCTGGGGGTGTGGAAACCATTTTTTTAAAATAAAATAAATCTGTATATGTATCTAAATGCTCAATGTTATGCGTGTTTCTGATATACAGTTGTCCTCAAAAGTTTGCACACCCTGGCAGAAATTGTAAAATTTTGGCATTTATTTTGAAGATATGACTGATATATTTATAGCATTATATACATTTATTTTGAAAATATGACATGCAAAAAATATTTATTGAAGGATAGTGATCATATGAAGCCATTTATTATCTCATAGTTGTTTGGCTCATAATAATACCGAGAAATCACCCAAATGACCCTGATCAAAAGTTTACATACCCTTGAATGTTTGGCCTTGTTACTGACACACAAGGTGACACACACACAGGTTAAAATGGCAATTAAAGGTTAGTTTCCCACACCTGTGGTTTTTTAAAATGCAATAAGTCTCTGTGTATAAATAGTCAGTTTGTTAGCTCTCATGTTGATGCACTGAGCAGGCTAGATACTGGGCCATGTGGAGCAGAAAAGAACTGTCAAAACACATGCATAACAAGGGAATAAAACTTCATAAAGATGGAAAAGGATATAAAAAGTTATCCAAAGCCTTAAAAATGACAGTCAGTACTGTTCAATCACATGTTAAGAAGTGGAAAATTCGGGGATCTCTTGATACCAACCAAGGTCAGGTATACCAAGAAAGATTCTAGCCACAACTGCCAGAAGAATTGTTCAGAATACAAAACAATCCACAGGTAACCTCAGGAGAAATACAGCCTGCTCTGGAAAAAAGAAGGTGTGGTTGGTTCAAGGAGCCAAATACGGTGATTACTTGAACAAAAAAGAGTTGCATGGTCGCGATGCCAGAAAGAAACCTTCACTGCGCCAATGCAACAAAAAAAAGCCTGGTTACAATATGCCCAACAACACCTCGACATGCCTCACAGCTTCTGGCACACTGTAATTTGGAGTGATAAGACCAAAATAGAGTTTTATGGTCATAACCATAAGCGCTATGTTTGGAGAGGGGTCAACAAAAGAATAAGAAAATAATACCATCCCCACTGTGAAGCATGGTGGTGACTCAATGAGGTTTTTTGGGGGGGTGAGCACTAAAGGCATGGGGAATATTGTGAAAATAAAATTGATGGCAGATGAATGCAGCATGTTATCAGAAAATACTGGCAGACAATTTGCATTCTTCTGCACAAAGACTGAGCATGGGACGCTCTTGGACTTTCCAGTATGACAATGACCCTAAGTACAAGACCAAGTTGACCCTCCAGTGGTTACAGCAGAAAAAGGAGAAGGTTCTGGAGTAACCATCACAGTCTCCTGACCTTAATATCATTGCACCACTTTGGGGAGATCTGAAACGTGCGAGACGACCAAAGACTTTGCATGACTTGGAGGCATTTTGCCAAGACGAATGGGCAGCTATACCACCTGCCAGAGTTAGGGCCTCATAGAGAACTATTACAAAAGACTGCACACTGTCATTGATGCTAAAGGGGGCAATACAGAGTATTAAGAACTAAGGGTATGCAAACTTTTGAACAGGGTCATTTCATTAATTTCTCGATTTTAGCCTCTCCCACCCTCTACCTTTTTCTATCTTGCAGGCCTCCAGATTAGCACCTTCGGTGCTCATTGCGAGCCTCTCCCCCCGCTCTACCTTACGGGCCTCGTGATGCATTGCAGACTTTGGCAAACCCATAACTTTTGGACCTCGCGATGAGCACCTTCGGCGCTCATTGCTCATGCGCAATCCCATAACTTTTAACATAGCGTGACTGACAAACTGGCAATTACAACAACTATATATGTGAGGGTATTATTATTGTTATTAAAGTATTGCACTGTATTATTCTTACCAAATATGAGCCATTATAGCATTGTTTTTATTATTATTATTATTCATCAGACATCCAAGTTACATACAAATCCGGTTTAAAGACGTTCTCAGGATCGTATCTTGTCCTTAACCCCGGGACCACCGGTATATATGGAAGTTAAGCTCTGAGTGATCAGTTTAATGCCCCAATCACCCAAACAATCCATAAAAATCCCGCACAAAACTAATTTCAGACATTACAATTGGCATGATATGTAAACCTTACAACAAAAAGTATTGTGGCAACTGAAGAGCATCAGTGGGAGGGGCTCTTTGGAGTGAAATCATATAACACTTCTCGGGCCCATAATTGGTGGCTCCTTTGGAAAATGGATATGTTTATTAAATATTTAGAGTCTTGGAATATTTGGAATCTAATCTCATATAATAGTTGTCAAACTACGAGACTTCGTCAAGCTTTGCATGGTGCGTAGGACTTAGGCGATGAGCGGCAAAGGCGTTCATCGTTTGCGAGTCTCGCAAAGAGAGGTGAGCCATAACTCTGAGCACTTAGGCGATGAGTGCCGAAGGCGAGGCAAGCCATTAAGGCACTAAAACTCGCAGCACAAAGGCGATGAGTCGAAGGTGCTCATTGCACGCTCGCAGTTCACCAACGCGGGACTTAGAGAAAGTAAATTCGAGATAGGAAAAATACGAAGTTAACAGCCGAACCATACAAAGCAAAAACCAATAAAAACACACAACAAACAAACAAACAAAAAAACATTACATACAGCCAGGACGTCCGGGAATGAGATGGAACGCGAATTTAAGTCGATTTGGCCGAGTTTCGTCACTCGAAAATCGCCTAAGCAAGAAAAAAAATGGCCACCAAACAAAATGACAACGAGTCTACATGACCCCGGATTGCGCAAAACACTGCCAACCGCGTAGCACTTCCACACAGGTACGTACGAGGTACAAAATACACTATTACACAGGAAATAATACAAGATACGAAAAATATGAAATTAACGGCCGAACTGCGAAAACAAAAAAACACAAAAAAATACAACAAAAACATCACACAAGGCACAGAGTGAGGTAGAACGCAAATTTAAGACAATTTGGCAGAGTTTCACCACTGGAATATCTCCTAAGTGAGAAAAAAAATGTCGGCCCAAAAAATGAAAACGAGGCTACACAATCCCGGACCGTGCAAAACACAAACAACCACGTACCACTTTCACACACGAACATACAAGGTACAAAATACACTATTACAAATGACGGAAAATGCTCGCAAGCCGCGTAACACATAGATAAACGACGCCACTTTACAATCCTAACATTCTGAATCTATCATGGCGCTTTACATAACTAAACCAACAATTTATCCTCACGCAAGCAGCCTGTTTCTAATGCAGAGTGGGGACATTGATGACACTTTCTCCTCAGGGCAGCAACAGTCCAACTGTACATTGTATGCTGCAGGAAAATAAAAACAGATTGTTAGCGCTTCAGGCTATTAATTGCTGGATATATTAATTACAAATAGGTAAAGTATATTAATTTATTAAGTAAATAATTAAGTAATTATTAGTTATATACGTATATATATATATATATATATATATATATATATATATATATATGTCTTTGTGATGAGCGCCGAAGGTGCTCAGAGGAGCAAAAGTACATAAGAGGAGAGGCTCACAATGAGCGTCGAAGGCTCGCAATGAGCGCCGAAGGTGCTCAGCGAGAGGCTCGCAATGAGCGCTGAAGGTCCTCAGAGTAGAAAAAGCTTTACATTGTGTGGCAAACAGCATTGCCATGTCATTTTTGACGGGCAAGTCTCTAGTTCTATATAGTAACTGCCAGATCAAACCAGAAACACGCAATTACCGGCCACATAGTTCTTCTGGGTGTCGCTCAACCATAACAATGTAAAGATAAAGATTTTATTAACAATGTAAAGTAACTTTGCATTAAAAGCCATTAATATGATTGAAATTCTCAGAAGCTTTAAGAGTTAATTAACAAATTAATGGTTACATCTGGTATGAAGATAAAAAAAGAAGATCTGCAGATGTGGTTTGTCAATTTCAAATTAATTGATATTCTGTATATGACAAATTAACATGATTAATCATATTAGGTATTTAATGAGTTATTACTTTTTTAGCTTCATGTTCCAGTCACCCACCATAAGTTATCATTCAGCCACCAGCACATTTACTGGCAGCAGCAGATGCTCACTTAGTAACTTAACTTTCTTTCGCTCTTTCTCTAAAAACTATTTAAATTTTCTGAAAGTTTACCAATGTGATTATTTTGTGTAAATATATTTATGTATAATGATATATATTAATGCTTACCAGTTATGTTGCCTCACTGATAACTGTCATTAATGGGTCATGTTTTAGCATTTGGATCTAATAATAATTTGTATTTATCACAATGTATGATAAATGACCTTTGTATGATGCAAATGACAAAGGGCATAGCAAGTTTTTTTTTTGTTTAAGTTTTTGCTGGTCCCTGGACGCACCCATTATGTTTGGTTAAGGTTGTGTGTCTGACAGGATCATTAAGATTTCTGCAAGAAATGGCTTGAAATTATAAAAATGACCATACATTTTTTCGTTAAGGGAGATTGGTACATGTCCCCTTAGTCTTCAAGCTATCCAAGGTTTAGCTTAGATGTAGGCTAATAACGTTTGGATGCATGAACTTTAAATAGTTATGAATGCTAATGTGGAACTAGCACAAAGCATACGTCTCTTTATGGATAAATATTGCAAACCACACTGGGCATTAGGTCAAAAAAAGGACATTTTAGTGCTGGAATATGTACAGAAAAGGACAACAAAAATAATAAAGAGAATGGAGGGACTAAGCTAAGCAATGAAGAAAGACTAACCAAATTAGACATATTTTCTCTAGAAAAAATGAGCTAAGATGTGATGTTGCCTTATATAAATACATCCAAGTATTTTTCATGGAATCTTTTTGTGCCAAGACGTTTTCAACTGACAAGCGGTCATCCCTTCAGTTTTGGAGAAAAAAAGATTCCACCTGAAGGAAAGAATAGGCTTCTTCAACTTGAAGGAAGTGTGAAATGTAGAATTATCTACCAAAGGAGGTTGTGACAACAGGTTCAATAGATAACTTTAAAAAGGAGGTGTATGTATTTTTGAATAAAAAGAGCATACAGGGTTAAGTTAGATAACTATAGAAAAATAGATATTGATCCAAGGACTAATCCAATTGCTACTATTGTGGTCAGGATTTATTCCCAGTGTGAGACAATTGGCAATGTTTCAGTTTTTTTTTTTTGCCTTCCTCTGGATCAATTAACAATTAATTCACATATTACATGGATCAGAGGAGATCTAAAAATGTTGGACTTGATGGACCAATAGTCCTTTTCAAACTCAATTACTATGTTATTATGCTATAAATGGAAATAATTTGCAGTGAATATTGGATTTATAATATTTACAACATTGTAGTGTGTATATTGAACATACTCTGAGGAGGACGTTGATACAAGGACTCATGCTCTGTTGTATTTGTATTCAAGAGATAAACTGTGCTGGATTTGTAACCTAGTGACAATGCTAATGCCAAGACCCACTGTACGGGCACAGAGGTGTCAAGCCTTGGCATCATTAAGAAGTCAGTACAATTGACTCTATGAAGCAGTGGTGTGAAATAGCATTTAGTGATGTATGTATGTTTATGGGCAGGCATGATGGGATCTGATTCTTCTAGTTAAGTGGTCTATTTAGGTAGAAACCTTGAGCTGTAAGAAAACAAATATGTAATAACATAAATAATAGAATGTTTCTTCTTTAATTTTGAGTGTAGCCATTTTTACATTTTCAAAGATTTCAATTATTTGAATTCCCGTGGGTACACCATTTTTGAATTATTATGTTTTACAGTACTGCTTCTATTAAACAATTCATGAAAATATTGTGTTACAAGGGTAAGTTTGAGCTCCTTATAAGGTTTAGATCAGGTACCCAAAATGTGTTTCATAGCCACAAGTTGCACATGAGTTACACTTTAGAGGGCAATGGGAAATCTAAAAATACAAAAAGATGTAACTGTAATTATAAATCTAATACAATGACTGCAAATGCATTAACAAGTAGTACAAAAGTGACTAGCAGGGGTGGAGCTACCACAGGTACAGGTGGTGCAGTGCACCAGGGCCCATCTATGGAAGGAGGCCCAGAGCTGTGAACTTTGGTTTTGCGTTTTCTCCTTCTGTAGTGTAGGGATGGCTGCTAAGTGGGTGGGTACTGTGTGGGGTGGATGTTGAGAAGGATTGGGTGCTATGTATAGATTGTATATTTGTTTCTGTAGTGTAAAGTGTAGGGGCCCCCTCACCCTGCCCCTGAGTGACTCCTGCAGCTGTGCTGTAGGCAGAGGAGCTTTGTACAGACAGCAAGGTGTGCTATTTTAGTATTTTGGGAAGGAGTCTTAAGGAGGGGAACTGGTATGGGAAGGGATCTTGGGTGTGTAACATAGTAAGTAAATTGATAGAGGAGGTGCCCAGAGCAAAAAATACATTTACACCCCTCCCACCTTGCGGGGGGAGCAAACATTTTTTTCTCACCAGGGCCCTTTATTCTCTAGCTCTGCCACTGGTGACTAGGTACTGGATTTTATTGTTAACGGACAACTGAAATCAAAGATATTAAATAGACCCTTTTTCAGAACTACCCCTAAAATTATACAACACATTTTAGAATGACAAAATAGGTTTGTATATGTACAGTGGAGAGATTGCATAATAATAATAGTGGACAATTCATTAGGTGGTTCATCAAGACCCTCCGTAATATCTATAGATTCAACAAGACCCCAACAACTGTGAAGTGGTACTTTAAAAAACATCTGGGAACCATTGTCTTAGGTTATTATTGACAAACTTTGGCTAGTTTACTGCTACTTTTTAAAGCTATCTATATGGTATCGGTTTCAGATGAACTTATTACCCCATTTTTCTAGGCTGACGCATTATGAATTGCAGGCAGCTGTTCCAAGTAAGGAATATGATGTGCTAAAATTAGATACTGACATTTGAAATCTCAGTTAAGTACTGTACTAGTACTAAACATTTATTACAGTAATAACAAATATAAAAGATTAACACAGGGAATTTATGACAAAGACAATCCCTAGTTTCTCTATCTAACAGCTAGTACAAATAAAGGCTTTACAAGGTGTGGTTAAAGATCAAATCGAAATCCACACAATAAAATGTTAGACAAGTCAAAGATAATCTATTTAAATTTGTGGGAGTAATCCATTAGACATTATATCAGAAAGGGAGAAAATGGGATATTGTGTTCCACCATGTAGGTGTTCTCACTGTAGTTTGGGAAAAATGTGACACCTTTGTGAAGTAGAAGTATGGAGAGACTAGAAGCTATGTAAGCTATGAATTTGTAGAAAACATATTTACTGCTTGGTAGACATAAAGATTCTAAGTTTACCAGAAGAACATGTACCAATATTTTATGGTGGGGTTTGAAGGTTATGAAAACCATCCTTTGCAAATACATAATCAGCTATTTGAAGCAGCTACATATATTTGAAGCTACATATAGGTGATCCGCCAAATAAGGAATATGTTAAAAGTCTACTAGGTGGCCTTTAAGGGAGCGGCACAGAGATTTTCCATGTAAGAAGTGTCATTCATGTTTCATTAACCCCCATGCTGCAGGGGGTTCAGATCGGGAATCTCTAGCACCTATCATTAACTCACAATCAGAGCAATCTGATTTATAGAGCATCAGGTATTTTTTGGAAGATCCTGTTCTGGCCCAGAAGATGACTTAAATCAAGAAAGAAGTGGACTGGACCCTCTTCAGTCAAGTTGGATAGCCCATCTAGTCCAGGGCAGAAGATTGAGGAGCAGGGTGTTGTGGATCTTGGGTCATGTTAGGGAGGTAAGTAGGATTAATAACTATTTTTTCACGTTTTAGTGTCTTTTTTTATTTTTACAGTATTTTTTTCTTTGTAATTTTTTTAAAATTATAATGTAATTCTTTTATTATTTTCATGTAATTCATTTTTTTATTTTCTGTAATGTAGGTTTTTTATTTTGAATAATTAGTGTTTGTTTTTGTTTTTTGTTGCAATTAGTGGAAATTATTTATTAGTGGTGGTTAATTTATTTATTAGTTGGGGATAATTAATTTATTAGTGGGGGTTCATTTATTTATTAGTGGGGGTTCATTTATTTTATTAGTGGTTGTTTATTTTGATCTCTTAGTTTATTGGGGGGTTAGATTAGTGTAGTGTAATGCTTTTACTTGTGTCCTGGGGGTCCTGGTGGACCTTAATTGCAATAAGAGTGTTAATATTTTCCCATAGGGTCAAATATTTAAGGACTGCAGGGGCCCTGATTGGGACCCCTGCAGCATGTGGGGATTAATTCTAGGTTCCACATGGGGGAACATATAGTACCCCCGCATAAGTGATTATATGGTGTGGGTCCTTAAAGGACCCATGGCAGGGGTTAATTAGATGGTGTGGGTCCTTTAAGGACCTGTGTGGCACGTGGGGGTTAATGTTGGGTGCCAGGGGTCCCGATGGTGACTCCCTTGCCATGGGCGGGTTAATGATAGGTGCCAGGGAGTCCCTTGCAGGGTTTACCGGTTTATTTTCCATGTAGTTATGTAAATGGAGTTTGAATGTGGAAGGGTGATCAGGCAGTGAGTGGCAGTAAGGGATGCCAGGGTATTCCCTCCAGTAAGGATTTAAATGGAAGGAATCCCCAGGGCATGACGTTTGTTTTTTTTCTATTGGCTTCGTAAAGCTTAGTTTGGGTACCTCCCACACTGAAATCTCTTCCGGACATGGCAAGCAATTACGTATGGGGGCTGAGTGTCCTAATGTGGGGGAGCTAAAGAAATACATAGAGGTGTATTTTAGGGGGAATACAGCAATTGCAGCCGATTTACACTTGATTTACACAAAGGCCTATTTTACTTATCAATATTTTAATACCTTACTATTCTGACAGATATATTGTGATCTTTAAAATTTTGCGCAAGAGTTTTGGTAACTAACAAATCCAGATTGAATCAACAAGTTAAGTATTATGATTAGGATTTCACTCCCATTGTGAACCTGGCAACACTTTTTCCTTGACCAATATTGAATAGGCACATTTAGAGTTCACTCTAGTTTATACACATGCAAATATGATATCACCAGGAAGATATGGGACAAATATGGACAAACTGAAGAGCCTGTGATTAATGGCATCTGAGATCTGAAATATATTCTTGACACAGTTGCTCATGGGTAAGCTAACACCTTATATTAAAATATAGAACAATATTCTCATCAACACACTGTAGTTCATAAATGCTCAACCAGTTATTCATACTAAAATGCCCATTTCTCCTTTTTTGCAACAAAACAAATAGGAATGCTGCATTTAAACATTTCTAGCTTGTTTGATGAGAAAAACAGACATATCAAATTTCTTTTAATTGCATTAAAAAATTATACATGCTTTATATGAAGTGTAAAACAAAGCAATCACTTGAAATAAGTTGGCATCACGTGTTTGCACCCACGTTTCAAAGCATGGTTAAGCTGATTTATTACTTTGTATTTCAAGATCAAAAGTTATCTATTTTTTTTGGTGTTTCTAATGAAAAACAAGACATTTTAATTAGCTAATCTAATGATGTGATTTTAAACCTTGATGGATCTTCTATTTTTTTTAAATACTCTATTTACGTATTTTGGATAAGTTCCATCTGTTTATACAAATGATAATGCGAAATTTACAGCACAGTTTTTTAATGTTGGGGCATCTTCTTGATCATACATGCCAGGGGGAATGCAGTCTGCTCTCCTGTTGCTACGAACTTGCTTTATCCAATGCAAGCATCCTTGGATTCTGTCTGATTAAACACTAATAAAAAGTAGCTTTAATTTGTATTCACAGCTGGTAAAATATTTGAGCAAAATATATAAATTTCTGTATCTCTCTTAAAAATAACATATCAGCCCTTTGATGGAGATACAGAGTAACAATCATCTAAAATTAGGGAATAAATTAAATATAAAACATGCCAAAATAAAAATTATAAATGATGAAACAATATGCATAGCATATGCAGGGGTAGTTGTCAAATTCTAAAAGTTTATATGATAATAAAAAAACAAATCCTATCTGCCTTTTCCCTCCTGCACAGCCCTCACTCCTCTGACAGATAAGATAAGCACAGTACTTCAGGCTCCAAGGTATAGATAATTTTGGAACCAAGTAATTGAACACTCTGTATCTAGCCTAAAAATTAAGATCTTTATTTCAAATATATTTTTAGGTACAAAGCAGCTTAAAGGAGCCCTCACATGGATCACCTAGGCAGAGGTTCCTTAATTGAGTTCCATACAGGTGGTCCACAAAAAAAGGTCAAAGTTCAAAGTTGTTTAACGCTGTAGATAGGTTCCAGGCAATAGGAGTGCAAAGCGAAACGGCTCTAAACGGGGCAGTTTAACATGGGGAAAATAGGGATAGGGGAACTCATGAGAAAACACACAATTTCAATTGAAATTTTAACTTTTTTGGTTTTATATGGACTTCAAAGAAACAGCACTAACACAAACTCAACATTAGCAGAAATATAAACTTTAAATTGTTGATGTTGAAGCTTCTGGGTCATTCTGGATTCTGTTTTCTTACAGCAAATCAGAGCGTACAAAGGGGTCCGGCAGGCATAAACCGCGTATAGTGGGGCAATGCTATAGAAAATCAGAGTGTAAAAAGGGGATCTGGCCGGCAAAAACAGCGCCATAGAGGGGTTTAGCATTAAAAGCGGTTCAAAAGTATCCCGATGCTATTGTTGAAGGTTTTTGGTTTATAAGTACATGGGCTACATGCCAGTGCAGAGTACTATAGTTGCTAAGAAGCAGGCAGAAAATTAATTTGGTACTCAGCTAAGACTACCTAATACTGTCAACAGTATTGAAGTGTTCCTCAGGTCAACCTTTAAGTGGTCCTTTGCAAAAAAAGTTTTGGAACCACTGGACTAAGGCCTCCATTCAATTGAGCAATTGTAAGTTACTGGAGTCCGTAATGTAGGTCATAAAATAATTTGCTATTCAATTAGCGTCTTTAAGCTACATGCAAATGATTTTCGGGTTACAGGCTGAAAATCCCTGCGTTTGTCAAAGTCGTAACTTCAACCCAGCTAAGCCTTTGATCTTTCAAGCCTGTAAATTTTACAATCGCAAATCTCTATTCAATTGCTACAATTCCTCAAGCCCGCAAATGTTTTCATACCCGTAAATGGCAAATGCAGAAGAAAATTGTACGAGTACCAGATAGGACTCGCAAGGGGGTTAAACACCTGATCGTAGCACTGTAAATGCGAAGAAAAAATCAATACTGCACTTTAAAAGATGACGAAAGTGATGAACGACATTATAATTAATTGCACAACAGTCTCAAGCTTGCAAATCTGCAATAACAAATTATTGTTATTATGTTTAATTTGCCTGTCATATTGATCCCAGGAATCAAGAAGTATATACATATAAGGCCACCCACATGGACTAGAACAGTATCATCATTCATTTTAATTATTTTGTACATTGCCAAATATCGGACTTCTAAATGTTAATTGACGTTTAACCTCCATGTTTTACTGACCAGATAGGACTCACAAGGGGGTTAAACACCTTTTCGTAGCACTGAAAATGCATATAAATAATCAATACTGCACTTTAAAAGATGGGAAAAGTGATGAAAGACAGAATTAATTGCACAATAGTCTCAAGCTAGCAAATCTGCAAACAAAAAATATTTTATTTTATGTTTCATTTCGCGGTTAGATCGATCTTGGTCATCAATGAGTTAATACATATCAGGCCTCCCACATGGACTAGAAGAGTATCGCCATTCATTTTTATTATTTTATACATTGCCGAATTGCGAGTCCGATTGCATATCGGACTTCTAAACGCTAATTGATTGACGTTTAACATCCATTTCAAATTCGGTAGTTACTGACATGCTACTTACGGGTGCATGGTTTACGGTTTACGCTTTCGACCAGGTAGCAGCGGGCTTGATCAATTGAATCGCTCTGTAGCAAATTTTAAGCCTGCAGACTTCCGGCTGGTAAAAAGTCAAATGTGGTATTGCAATTGAATAGAAGCAATCAAATCCATAAAATCATATGAAATGTTTGCACCACCCTGTAATAAATATTGGAGTAGAATGTTTTTTTGTTCAAACTTAATATTTTTTTTAAAGTAAAGTGAATAGGCTGTTCTCCCGCCTCCTACTGTGCTGCAAATGCAGTTAATTACCCCATTGTAATCAGGAAATTTGCTGTTTAACCTTACCATGTTAATTTAATATGATGGCCTTTGGAGATCCAGCCAATGACATTAAATTAAGAGGTTGGCACGCAGTATATATTTATTTTTTTAAATTGTATATTCTTTGATGCAAGGTGCTTTTTTCAGCTACTATTTTATATGTAATTTGCTTAGATTTTTGGTAATCATCAACAGGTAGATATAGCTTTGTATGTATTTACATCTGCTCAAAACTATAGTAAAGGACCACTGTGGTCACATTTCTTTCAATATTGTGTATGATAATGGGTAAAATAATGATAAAAAAAATAATTTACATTCAAACTTTATATTTTGCATTTATTATACACAACTATTATTTACTGTGTTGCTCCATTTTGCTTTCTTCCCTGCTTCTTTCTTCGGAGGGTGTGTCCTTGTATACAAATGATCCTTTAATTAGGCCATTTTAGTTGCCTATTTCCTTTGCAGCAAACAAAAACGTTCTACGCATTTAAAGATCCTTCCACCCGTAGAAGCAGATCAGCAGAAGCCAAAAATGATATATTACACAGCAGTATAACTCAATATAAAATGTATTAAACTATAGGCTGCATTTACTTCTACCAATTAGGAATACAGTCTTCCTTTAACTGAGAAAAGGTTAGTTGGAATTGCCATAGTCAAGTAAAACCTGCAGGGGATGCAAAACATGTGAATCTGAATTTCTGTAGGGCAGCTTAAGAGTCAGCAATATTTTAACTTTAGTTCACTGGTTCGTATATGTTATTAGATTATATTTTATGGAGAGAAATAAAAAAGAGGCTCTTTTACCACCACCATTGGTCCAGCCACTATTCATTTACTACTCCTTCTGTTATAAATTTTATAAATGTCCTCTTTATCCAAAATATATTTCTTTATGTATTTTTTTAACTGTGCTACCCTACAATATAAATTGAAACCAAATGAACACATTGTGGACATAAGAAGTCAAATAGATTATTTATGTTGTAGCACAGCATAAGCCCCCCTTTGGATCACTATCTTGTCCTAGTGAAGGGGCTTGTGTACATCAGTGAAGCTGTGAGCTATATCATGTAGGGTCACCCAAGATGGGCAGGAGAGATCAGACAAATCAGTGTCCACTGAAGAAGGAACTGGCAACCCACTCCAGTATCTTTGCCATTAAAACGTTATGGATGAGCATAACCCGACACAAGATGTGCTTGGTGTGTTGTGGTCCATAGGGTCAAACACAACTGAACAACTAAACAACAACAACAGCATAAGCATTGGAGAATATACTATTTATTGGAGCTACCTCTACTGAGGATATGGGAGCAAGATTGTATCTGCATTCATAAGGTAACAGATCCTCTTCATCCTTCTCGCCCTTCTGCTTTTGAATGGATAATAAAAAATAGCCAAACACCCATTCCGTCTCCAAACCAACAGCAAAAGTGGAGCACAGAAACATGGCACCCTTTAGGCACAATCAGTGTTTACTTAATAAAATAATTTACCTAAAAATAGTTTAATGCCCAAAGCTTAAAAAACTACTAACATTGTTAATTTCACATACAACTGATGTTTTTCCCAAATTACAACGGTCTTTTAATGATTTGGGATAAGTGAGAGAGCCAGGTGGGAAAATCTTGGAAAGTTATTTCTTTCAAAAACTAGAAACACATAAGGCCAAATAACAATAATTTTGTTTTCTTCTTAAAAATGCCAACATTTTAATGTCCAATTATCTAACACTAATTTAGATGGTCTTTAATAACAACCAATTACAAATACAATTGCAAATTATAATAAAGTGTTAATTGTACTATAATTAGTACTTTTGTTGCTTTTCTGAATCTCTCTCGATTGCTTTCTAGATTTTCCATTGATTTTGTATTCCTAAAACCTTACTCTGGAATATGTCTTATCTCTAATTTACTCAATAGATCATTTCTGTTTTGGTGGATTTTCAATCTTTTTATTTCTTTTTTTCTTTTAGTGACATGCAAGCCAT
The DNA here is from genome assembly GCA_027410445.1 of Discoglossus pictus. Classification (NCBI taxonomy): domain Eukaryota; kingdom Metazoa; phylum Chordata; class Amphibia; order Anura; family Alytidae; genus Discoglossus; species Discoglossus pictus. Next base: position 396,557,578 of record CM050165.1, read on the forward strand.
GAGAATAAACTGTCTTTTCTTTAATTTACTGGTAGTGGCTTTTCTTCTTTTTAATTTTAATCTCCCAACAGCTGCAGTTGCTCTCTGTATAGTATGTGCACAGAGCATTAAATGAGTACTATCAGTGTGCATCCTACCATTTAAGATGTAACCACCTGCAGAAAGCACATGGCTTTGTGCAGTCACCTATTCTGAGACACTTCCTATGGCTCTAAGTTGCAGTAAGTTATTTTCCTTTCACAAGCTGCCCAGAAAAGTCATAATATTGCCAAACTGACTTCATACCATAATTATATCTTACTCATATCCATATGCATTCGGGTGCACATTATTTGTATATTGCACTGCAAAATGGAAACTGACTGGATTACAAGTGTATGAACATAATAAGAAGCCAGCTCGCAATAAAAAATACAAAGAAATAGAAAATGCCAAGTGCCAGAACTTCTTGACAAAATGTTCTTGCCATTTCATGGCACCTCTAGCTGTGAAGACGGGTGAGCAATTCACTGGCAAATAATCAGGATGATTAATGTTGTTTCCGAGTCACCAAAAGTGAGCGGTGCAGATTCTGGTATTGCATGGAACTGGTGAACAAAGGTTAATAAGGAATGGAATCAAAGGAGGGAATTTACTTAGAGATGTATGTTTATCTCCTATGGCCATACTGTGCGGTAGCGGTACTTGGTATTAATTTACCCTACTTTAATCATGAGTTGTGTTGGCTGAATTGTCCTGTTATATTTAGCCTCTTATGCGGTATGTCAATGTCAGAATATTAGTAATATCATTTTATTTAACTATACAATATTATTTCACTGGGTTGACAGAAAGAATGCTGAATATCATCATTGCGGCTTGTTAAAAGCAAGATTTTTGTGTTTTATAAATTCAGAGAACTTGGATTTTCACAGTATGCTGTAACACACCCATAACACTCCCAATCACATCTATTAAATGCCCAGTTCACAATAAAGTAATATGAGACACATACAGCTAGCTTTTACAGCAGGAAACAAGTTTAGTCATTTGCACAATGATCTGAGATGCTGGATCGCATGTTAAAGTGGCTGTCGCACCTGAGTATGCACCTGTGATCCTTTAGTAAATTTGCCCCATTATGTCTCTGTCATGATTTAATTGTTTAAGGAATCGTATTGCCAGTAATTTATGAATATGTCCAAGGGAGCATGACATTATTGCATTGGGATTATGTATTATTGTGTGGTTATATGTTGCCTGTACATGGTTATTATGTATACTAGTTATATTATAAGAGGGAAAATGTTATATAGAACATATGTGGAATTGATAAAAATGCTCTGCATAGAAGTTAGCTGCAGATCATTGCACACTCACACATACAGACCTTGGGTCAAGACAGATTCATGTACTTCAAGTAGTCCTAAGCAAACACTTGAGTTTAACATAAAGTTTTTTTCACTAGCCAGCTATAGATATCTGGTGAATTTGATCTCAAGAACTTTGATAGCCCAAGGTTGCAAGCCAGATGGCCTGACATCACACATACACAAATGCACACAAGGGTGTGGTATTGGAGAATATAAATATGTTGTTTTGATCATTCAATAAAGGTTGAGAGATAGTTTTCACATAAACAAGGTGTTATACTATTTTTGTGTGTTGTATCCTGACTTGGGGAGTGGTCTTGCAATGGGCCACTAGTAACCTGTATCCAGCATTCTCTGCCTGTATCTTTTGGGCCTTGCCCTCTTCAGAAGCCATCTTTTGTGCCATATCAAGCCATATCAAACCCCCTTGAAGAAGCAGATCGTGACAGTCTCATTTTGATTTTATATACTAGGACTGTGGTTCTCATTCTTCATAAATAAGGGCAGGTGCTAAGGATAGCACTCAGTGAGCGTAGTTGAGGCCACTAGACATTCATGGGGAACTTTTTACAGGTGGCAAAGAACATTGAAAATACTTCCATTATAAATATATCATTCTAGGCAATCCAACCCATAAAATCTCACATATACGTAAGAACACAAACACATACAAGCATATACATTCAGAGAAAGAGCGAAACATGAAGAGGGATGTTGAAAAGCAGATAGAGACAGAGAGTGACTGGCAGAGGGAGGCAGAGTGACACATGCAGGGGGAGGCAGAGACAATTAGATACTGGAACACACAAAGACAGAGATTGACAGAGACACAGAGAGAGACACAAAGAGACAGAAGGTGAAAGACAGTGAGAGACAGATAGAGTAAAAATGATGTTGATACACTAAGGTGCCTTCATTTGATATTGTATTACCCCACACATATATTCTTTCACAGATTCTCTAATCAAAATAATAATTACACGTTAAGATAAGCAACAAGCAAATTCAGAGGCTGCAACCAAAAGGAAGAAAGAGATGTAGAGACAGATACGGAGTGAGACAGGGAGAGAGACATGGAGAGGGAGACAGACGTGCACAGAGAGAAATAGAAAGAGAGTGAGGCATGGAGTGAGAGGGAAAGAGACAGAAACAAGTCAAAGAGACAATGAGACAGACAGAGATAGACAATGATAGAGACATACAGTGAGATTCAGAAGATGAAACAAAAATAGAGACAGGCAGAGACAGCTATAAACATAAATGACTGTCTATACTTAATTATGATTGAAATAAAGAATAGATTTATGTTTTATTTTCTAAAACAATTTGCCCATTATTGAGTCTAATTCTTAGAAAGAAGTGTGCTATACAAGTATAACCTAATTGTTCACTGAACTGTAATAATGTTAAACCACTCTCACCCTCTTGATATTCTTCTACTCCCAACTATTACATAGAAGTACAGCAGATTTTTTTTATGATAAAGCATTAAATGGGAACATTTGATCATCCATTAACAGAATATCTTCCATATATGATTTATTTTAAAAAATAAATACAATTTAGCAAATTTTTATGTAATGATTTAATACATAGATGGATCTTTATGGTACAGTTAAGGTACAGTTAAATGTTGAAATATCCTATCCCATCTGATTGTTAAATTAGCCTATAAAATCTGATTGTGTTAAATGGCTGGGAAGGAGATAAGGCATGTGGTAATTGACTCCCTCTACTAGCTCTCACTCCCATATTACATTTCCTCACCCCATAATCCTTCATGAACTAGATGAATTCCCAACCTTGGTCTGTGAGCAGAAAAATATGTTTTTAGAGGGAAAGAGTTCATGCTGCTGCCAACAAGGCAGAGAAGACCTCCCAACATTACTTTTGTCAGGTGCTGGATGTCAGCAGATAGCATTTAGTAGCTGTCAGAGCATAGGGGCAACAACATGCAGATTATGAAGATTCTGATCTTCAGAGATCGGGGATAGTTGTGCTTGACACGAGAATGCAGGTTATATTGCAATGTCTCAACTGGGTATGATTACTGCCCCTTTGCTCCCACATTAATGCCTATGCATGGGTCTCATCTGTTGAATACTAACTGCCACATCAGCATCCATGAATAGCTTGGGTATCATTTCCCAGGTAATATTACACAGAAAGTTACACCAATGAACTCCCTTCCACCCACACCTTACCGTATCCACATATTTGCAGAACAATAGTTTTAACCAATTTACTTTGGACCATAGTACATAATGCATAATGCACATTTAGCAGGAAGGAGGCAAACACCAAATGTGAGTCCTAGAGTGACATAGCAATGTCACATAGAATTGTAAGTAGATAGGAACATGTGATCTGGTAGCCAGATGTAAGCATGAGAAATATGGCAAAGCAGTCCAAAGTACAGTGGTACCTTGGTACTCGTTGTTAATTGGTTCCAGAAGGCGCAAAAAGTTCCCATAAGGAGTAATGTAAATTGACTCATACAGGTCTTAGCATGAACGACAAATACCAAGCAAACAACAAGTGCTGAGGAATATTTTTCCTTGACAAAATGTGTTGAATACCAAATTCAATGAGTTTTGAGGTACACGAGTCCCGTGGTACCACTGTATATTAATTTCAAATTCATATTACTTGAGAGAACTTCACTTGGTGGGAGAGAACTTCACTTTATTTGTGTTTATTTCTATATGCATTGTGTAGACGAAATATATATATAATTGTGTAACAATTTGCAGAGGCGTTGCTTTCTCTCTAATAAAGAATATGATGTTATTTGTAATAACATAGAGCTGATGTTATCTCACCTCAGAAAGCTCTGTGCCAGTTTCATAAACCTTTCAATATATCAACTGTGTACATACATTATTTTACATAAAAGCCATGGGTCTTATTCAATTGAGCAATTGTTGGTTACTTGAGCCAATAATGTAGCCCGTAAACTAATTTGCTATTCAATTGGTGTCTTTTAGCTACCCGCAAACGATTTGCGGGTTACATACTGAAAATCCCTGAGGTTGTCATACTCCGACCTATCTTAGCTTTTCATCTTTCAAGTCCGTAAATGTTACAATCGCAAATCGCTATTCAGTTGCTACAATTCCTCAAGCCCGCATTATAGAGAAAAATCCTACGAGTAGCATATAGGACTCGCAAGGGGGGTTAAACACCTGATTGTGCACTGTACATAAAAATAATAAAAATAATTTCATTTCCATGTTATATTAATCTTGAGAATCAAGGAGTTAATACATATGAGGCCACCCACATGGACTAGAACATCTCCTTCATTTATTTTTATTATTTTGTACATTGCCGGATTGCGATTGCATACTTCTAAACGCTAATTGATTGAGGTTTACTCTCCATGTTTTAATGATGTCATAATGACGGTCTCATTTACTATTGGCTGTTTCTAAATCGGTAGTTACGGCCTTGATTTCTTACAGGTACAAGGTTTACAGTTTAGGCTTTCGGACAGTTAGCTGCGGGTTTGATTCATTGAATCACTCTGTAACTGTTGCAAATGTCAATCCTGCAGACTTACGGCCGTTATGAAGGCAACTGTGGGCTTGCAATTGAATAGGGCCCCATGTCATACCTCATTGTTTATCTGTGATTCCCTGAGACAAGTTTTGGGAAGCAGTGATTTATTAGGTTATTAACGCAAATACTTGAGAATAGCATAAAATAAAAATCAGACTTGATTGGTTGTTTAAGTTAATAATTCCACTGTTGGCTTATGACACATTTATGATGATCATTCCAAAGAATTGTAGACACACATTGTTTAAATTTTAATCAAACAATGTTCCAAAGGTCTAACTACCATTATAAACATGGAGAAGACTCAATGGATTTGCTTAGATATTACAAATTCTAGTTTGCATAACATTCATTCACACTGCGCCAGAGTAACTCTTTAATGATTCCACATCATTTGTTCTTAAATTAGTGCAGCAATTCACCACACTGAGTGATATCAACAGCATTTTCTTCATTCTTCCTTCTCCCTGCTTACATGGTAATTGCAATTGTTTCTAGTCATTATCTATTCTTGTGAGCCTTCTGCAATTACTGACCAGATTTCTCATGCAGCGCATTAAAGAGACAATCTACCATCGGCACACATCAATAACATAGCCAGAAGAGGGGTGGTCTTGTAGCTAGATCAAGAAACATGAATTTCAAGTTTTTTTACTTTCTGAAAACAAGTAGCAGTTGTTCCAAAGACCATATAAAAAAATATCACAAGCAAAATATTCTTGAATTACTGAACACTCTCTAATAATCAAAAGCAAATCAAGAGGGCATTTATATTAAGCACATTTCCCACTGGGAACATGCTGCCTCAGTATCACACACATACATTTGTATTTTTCTTTCTGTCCTCCTAGCCAAAACACCATCAGTTGCCATTTCAGCTTCTGCTGATGCTGCAGTCACTTTATTGTGAGCAGATTTCTTTTGTCATGTGCCTGTTTGCAGCTGCCTGTAATGGACGTATTTTTTTAATCGCTCCATAGCCAGGATTCCCTCTGCCCGCAGACACTATAATGCGTTCCTATATAATTCCAATCAGAAAAAAATAACTGTATTGGAACATATGATCACATAGTAATACATTTTTTAAATATTTCACTGCTTTAAGGAAGCTTGAGGTTTGTGTTTTTTCCGTTTGTGTGTCAGTTTGGTTTTATTAGATAAAGCATTGATATCTGATTTATGAAAAATACAGGCCAACCCTTGACACTGAGTGCCAATAAATGCTTTAAAGCAATAGTGAGTGGGTGTCTGGTGTGAAAGTGTTTCGTAACTGCAAACAGCAACCCTGTTGTGAACCAAACAGCTGTGTGTGAATCACAGGTGTGCTAAGACAACAAGAGCTATTCATTCTTTCCACTGTGTATTGGCCAGGTTTGCAGAGCCACAGCTGACCACATAATGAGCTGGTAGCTATTGCTGCCTGTGCGATCTGTCCACTCAAAGTGTAAACATCATGTGCTCTCATCTCCGCACACGAATGTTAGGAAAGGCACAGCGTATTAGGTAACATCCTATAGTACTGTATGATACGTTATAAACCATGTATGCTGCAACAGATTAGCCAGTTTCATTGGGGTTTTATATTAAAGAAAATTATAAAGGCTATGGTACGAAAATATACATGAGGGTAATAATGTAGCGAGTTCCCTTTTGGTAAAAGCGTGTCTACAAAAAACAGGGCCCTTCATTTTCTGCAGTTGTTATAATTGTATTCTTCCTTGTCCTTTTCCCCTGCTACGAAACATGTTGGCCCGTCACAAATTAATGTTAATAATAAAAGTTAATAATAAGATTCCCTACCTTATATAATGTTGTTTGTTTTTTTCACTGTAGGGCTGCAATGACAATTTTACCATAATAGACTTTTTAGCCTTCTGTGAAGCATCATGCTCAGTGAATCTCCCTCTATAATTCTTGCATAATTTGTGCATGCTTATGTTTTAATGATTTCATTGAATTTATCTCATTATGTTTATTTTATTAAAAAAAATAAAAAAATTGGTACAACATTTTACATGAGGCTAATAACATTTCCCAAAAGTAAAAATAAATAAATAAAAATATACGGTATATATATATATATATATATATATATATATATATATATATATATATATATACTAATTGTTTGCCCATGATAAATTACAGTATAATATTGTCTTAAAAATGGTGTCTTCTGTCTGTTTGTGCACCCTCTCTCTGTGCCCCCTTTGCCTCTCTCTGCACTCTCTTCCTATGCTCACTCTCTCTCTCTGTACTACCTTTCTCTCTCCTTCTATCTCTTACGCCCTTCTCTCTCTCTCTCTCCTTCTCTCTCACGTCCTCTCTTTCTCTCTTCCTCTCTCCCTCCTTCCTTCTCTCTCTCCTTCCCTCTTTCACTTCCTCTCTCTCTCTCTCTCTCTCTTCCTTACTATATCTCTCTTCTTTCTTCTCTCCCTCCCTCTCCTTCCCTCCTTCTCTCTTCCTCCCTCTCCCTTCACCCCGCAATGCGGCCCTCGCAATGCAATAGTGCGCATGCGCAACTCATAATTTTGCGAGCGTCACACGCGACAACTATATTAGTGATGTATTTATATATATATATATATATATATATATATATATAAATGCCCCTTGATCGATACCTTGTCATGGTGAAGGGGCTTGTGTACTTCAATGAAGTTGCGAGCTATACCGTGTAGGGTCACCTAAGATAGGCAGTTCATAGTAAAGAGGTCAGACAAATTGTGGTCCACTGGAGAAGCAATTGACAACCCACTCCAGTATGTTTGCCATGAAAACCTTATAGATAAGTACTACTAGACACAAGATATGGCTGAGTTGCTGTGGTCTATAGGGTCACAGAGAGTCAGACACAACATATATATGTAGATATAGCTTATATGGTAGACTAATTATACTATGGCAAGGCTGGGAAGGCCTGCAACGATAATTAGAAATAGACATCGCAGTCTTACACAAATTCCATTAAGGGCATTGCTGCCACTGCATTGTTTAGTGAATCTAGTTCATTTCTGCCTCTAATATTTGCATAATTTGCACATGCTGTTTTTTTTATTATTTTGTTGAATTTATCTCATTATATTTTTTTGCGAAAGACAATTGTGAAAACAATACTACAAACATTTACACAAGGCAAAAAAAACTTTCCAAAAAAAAAACTTTAGAGAAAAAGAATATGCTTATTACTATGTTGATTTAGGAACTGACTCTATATATTTTAACAGCTTAGTTAATAAAGTATCAGTTTGTGTTTCTTAAAAAGGGCTCAGATGCCTAAGTGTCCTTTTAAAATTAATTTTCCTTTCCTTTTTTTTTTTAATTTTCCATATATGAAACAGTTAAATAAAAGGGAGATGGTGTAATGATAGATTAGCCAGAATGGCAGAGGGGAAGCAGGGAAGGGTAGGCATATTTTAAATACAAACGGATCAGGGTGAGCTGGACCAGAGGTGGGAAGGCTACTTGTGCCAACATGCACCATAGTCCTTAGGTTCTAAGGCTTTAAGTCAGTTATAACAATTGGTAAATGGAAACGAGTACAACCCAGATGTGTTTCCTTTTTATTGAATGACACAACAAAAGAGACAGGTTCTTTGGACCTTCTAATGCCACCTCCATAACAAAAAGCAGTGTCTCTTACCTCTCAGACACAAATTAAATCACTGTCTCCAGGCATCACAAAGCACTGGTAGTGTGAAGTCCCTCCCTGTGGGTGTGGTCGTAGATCACAACTGTGAAACATGGCACCCTACCTGAGAGAGAGTAGGAAGACAGGAGGAGTTTTCAGTAGATGAGTAACTATTACTCTAAGGGTGTCTTAGAAGCAAATTAACTACATAACTACATTTATACCACCTAGCTATAGGCAAAAAAAAAAAAAAAAAAAACTAAAGAGTCCTTTTAATGGAGGCGCAGTTCTATACGGTCTCTTTGCTCCTCGAATCAGCTGCATAATGGCCATGTAACCTCAATCGTTTAAACAATTGTTTCCTTTTTTCAGGAAAGAATGAACACTTTCCTCTTCTTTTGCTAGAATACCCCATTTATTCTCTAATTCATCTCATTCTGCGACAGCTGTGCTAAGGGTCTGCTATTTTAGTTTTAGTTCTGTGCAGTTGCTTTTCTTCCTTTGGCTTTTCTTCCTGCTCTGATAAATAACAAACCACAGCTGGTGGAGCTATTTTCTTCTTTGCTGTGTTTCATTTGCAGGCTTTCGTTCAATAGGTAGAACAATAGTTGGACTTGGAGACTCTCATTAAATGCAGCAAGAATAAATGAACACTGAAGATAGGAACTGGGAACTCATCTTGCCTTATTTAAAGGACCGTTGTAGATCAGCAAAACTTCACAACATTAGTTACTATGTAAGTCATGGCATAAAAACGTTTTCAGAAATCGTCATTTTAGCAGAATCTGCTAATGCATGGAAGCTGTCATGAGAGTAATACTTCCTTTTCAAGGTATGAAGGGGTGGTTACAGAGCAGGTAAATCAATGCTTCGAAGTACATTGTCCACTGAACATGTGCAAGGGAAGGGGGGAGGTGTCCTGTGCTGAAACTTTATCTGAATATGCAAATTAATCAATAAGTCTTCTTCCCTCCACCCTTCACTTCCTTTCACTCTTGAATAGATAAGAAGAACACTACCACTCAGTCTCCAAGAAGTGTGAAAGACACACAAGCTATCATTCAGACACAAGAAGTGTCTACTAAAATAAAAATGCCTACAAATTACACAATTATTATTTACTGTGTTGCTCCATCTTGCTTTCTTACCTGCTATTGTTGTTGTTTTCTCTGGAGGAGTATGTTTGTAAACTAATGAACCTCCCTTTACTTATGCAGAGAGCACAACTCTCAGTTTTCCAGGGCCATCAATATAAGGTCAGTCAGAGGTGCAAAGTTGGATTGTTTAACGACTATGTGGAAAGGTATTTGCAATATATAATTTGACTCGTACCCCTACCGCTTCCAGTGTAGACAACAAAATAGCTCTGGTAATGAAAAACAGAACTATGCAACAGACTTTCAAGAGTTAAAGAGTTAAAATAGGGAATTATTCTACTATGCAGCAAATTACATATATTTATTTTATTTCTAAATCTGTCTATTATTCAATTACAAAAAACAAGAATTTGTGTCTTTCTCTAGCACTTTGAAATATTTGAAAGGGTGATATTAAAGTTTCCCAATTACTAGGTCACTCTGGGAATTGTGGGTGATGATATTCAAGTGATTACATAATTATATGCAAAGAGACATGGATTTCATTGCATATACATTTGGGGTATTTAATTAAAATGGAAAAATATATAAATAATCTTTGTGTGAAAAAATGTTTTATGTTTGAAAAATACAGTGTAAGAACTTAATTAGTCAGGTCATAGAGCTAGTTTTTAATTAAAACAATTATGCCTCTAGGCAGTGCCGGAGCTACCTTTTTGGAGCCCCTAGGCAGTGAAGTGGAGGAACCCCTGCAAGTAACTATGCAAGGTATGCATGGACCCATTTTTGCCTTTTCTGTGTGTGTAAGTTCCTTTTCCTGTTGTATCTCTCTTGTTCTAGGTGGTTACCCCCTAGTAGTCACTCTATGAACTGCAACATTTTGTGTCTTTTTTAAGCCAAAAAACATTTTTTTTTAAAAGGTGGTGCCCCTCACAAAGAGGCGCCCTAGGCGGATGCAAGGTTTGCCTAATGGGTAATCTGACCATGCCTCTAGGTATCCATGATGGTAAAGGACTTTTGGTTATACATGCAGGCTGCCTACTTTTAAGCATGTTTAGGGGGGAATGAGTAACTGTCAAATACCAAAAAGGTATATTAAACAAATCCCCTCCCTCAATTGGTCAGTAGTTTAGTAGATGTCCTCAGGCTGTAAGCTATCAGAAAGTCATGTAATATGGAAATGGTGTATAAAGAGTCTTCACAAATTAAGAATGTGATTTATGTTAATGGCTTACACAGCTTTAACTATTGCTTGTTTGTTACATACTTCACAAACTTTGCCTAAGTAAAAAGTGATCCTTAAACACTTGTTACATATCATTTTTAATATGTTGAACTAAATATAAATGAAAAAGCAGCACTATTTGTGATTAATTCAGGGATGGGGAATCTTTTTGCTTAAAAGGGCCATGTAATTAACTCACCCCTAATGTGATGGCTGGAACTGCTTGTCTATGGTGAGGCGTGTGATTTTAGCTGGTATTGATGATGGTGCTACTCGCAACTGCTTTTCCAGTCTATATGGCAGTCAACTCTGTAAGTTTTGAAAAGAACTGCTCGCAGCAGTAAGTTGTTCCGAACACAAATTTAGATTTCAATGCATGTCTCCTCAAAGTGGGAAATTCATTGTTGCTTATGTAACATTTATAGAACTTAAGCAGTGGGAGGTTGTTGCACCTAGCTTTCAGCTCGTCATCGCTTTGCAGCTCAATTAGTTTTGCAAATTCACCAGCATATTCAAGTGTCTTAGAAGACTTTTGTACTTCCAAAGTGGAGAAATGCACTGTGTTATTCATTTCTAGTTACACTTTCCACAGCCTGTCTCTCCTCTCTCCCCTCTCTCCTGTCTCTCTCCTGCCCTGCAGCCTTAATTCAGCTTCAAATGATTTCACGTTTGAAAGCAGGGAGCTGAGAAGCTGGTTGGGTCCCTGCAGCGTGATGTTCAGCTCTGAGGTACTTAGTAATGGCCACCATGAATGCCAGCCACTTGCTATCATTGAGGTCCCTGACAGGTTTTCCCTTAATCTCCATGAACTGCTTGACTTCATCTCACAGTTTATAAAACCTCATGATTATCTTCCTGTGACTAGTGATAAACAAGATCACATGAATCAAAATTATTCAGTAACTCCTTAAACCTCTGCTTTTGACACAATTTATGCATGACACTACTGTTGACATCACCTTGTTGAGACGCAATGACTGTGCACAGATACTTTCTTATTGTATGATGCAGTGGCATATAATTAAATCACTTTGAACAAGACTGAGATGATTCAGTTCTTACTTGACAAATGCAATTAACCCTTTTTGCAAGCCAACCATTCCTGGAGCTCCATCTGTAGTAAGGCCAATTAACTTTACAAATGTTAGATCAAGTTTTTTCAATGATAAAACAAGTCTCTCCAATAAGTCCTCAGGCCTCGATTCTTTGCAATTAGCTTGCTTACTACACAACTCGTCTGAATAATGCTGTCTCTGTCACAATAAGGCCTAGTGAAGGCAGCAATGCATTCGGCCTCCCAATTTATTGAGTTTAGCATGGTTTGAGCTGTAATAACGCTCTATATTTGTTTTTTTTTCATTACTGCTAATGCATAGCCACAAACTAGGCACACAGGTTTGCCTTTGACTTCAACAAAAAAATAATAATTTGTCCATTTCTCTTGCACAGATCGTCACTCTGCATCAACTTTTTTAGAGAGTGATGTGAGATGGGCCCAAGAAAGTGTTGCTGATAACAAAGCTGAAGGAGTTGATGGAATCCCAGCTGAATTTTTCAGAATCATACAAGATAATGCTGTGAATGTTGCTTGCCTTATGCCAACAAATTTGGAAAACTCAGCAGTGGCCAGTAGACTAAAAAATATCAGTCTGTATCTCATTCCCCAAAAAGGCAAACAGTGCTCCAGCACTAATTTCACATGCAAGCAAGGTAATGTTTTAGGGCCTGCAAGCACAGCTCCAACAATATATGGACCGAGAACTACCAGATGTGCAAGCCTCGTTTCACAGAGGCGTAAGAGATCAAATTGCCCATGCCAACTAAATAATAGAGAAAGCAAGAATGTTCTAGAAAAATATTTACCTCTGCTTCGTAGACTATTCTAAAGCCTTTAAGTGTGTGTCTCACAACAAAATGTGGCACATTTTTAAAGAGATAGGGGTACATGGCCATCTCATCCATCTACAGAGAAATCTGTAAAAACGTTTCCATCTTTTGGTTTCCATATAAATAGTCTTAAGGACATATGGGAGGAAGCTTTGACAAAGTGTCCCGAGACCCTATTACATTTTTTTATCAGATTATGAAGTGGTAGTACTAACAGAAGTGGATCGGGAAATTAAGGAATGTAATAAGAACCCTTGATGAATAAAAAAAAAATATCACAAAGTACAGAGTGGTCTAAATAGGAGAGAACAAGATATTATACGTACTAACTCAATCGAGATATGACAGACTATGAGAGGGGTGAAGTTTATGATTGGACCCATGGGGAGAACAGACGCAGACCCAGATAAAGGTAAATAATAAATGGCAACACAATCCATCAGAAACAGATACATCGGGGACTGAGGATGAAGGCACCAGAGGAGTGGATAGTCAACAAGATATAAAATGGCCTATTGATTTTTTAGATCAAGGACGGATGAGAATGCAGAGAGAACAGAATCGATATTTGTCAACCATGAGTAGAAATATGGAAAGACCAATGACCCTTCGAGATCGAGAAAAGTGGGGCTACAAGGGGAACGAGATACCCAGGAGAAGGAACTGGCTAGAGAGGAATCAATGGTGATAACTGATGATTTGACAGTTATCAACTTATCACAAAGGTGTCTCACTGGAGCCCAATTGAGTCTATTAAGAAAGTATTTTCCTTTTCCCTTAGTCCTATCTTCGATTTGTTTTAGATTATTAAAGACTTGCATTTATTGTTTAGACCTGAAAATGAGAACTTAGTTGAACAAACCTATGGAGATGAGTGTGGTACATCTATGCACATTACCTCTACTGGGAGCTCGGAAGAGCTGCATGTGGAAGGAGACATAGTCTCTATTGAAGCACAAGTAGAATGGATTGATCATGAAGCTAAAGCTCAAAATTTTGGCCGTTTTATAAGAAGACAGTATTTCCTAGAAAAGACTGTGAAGCAGAGATGGATAAATGAGGTAATTGAAGAAAAGAACATGAGCATGGGGAGCTCAGAGGGGCAGTGGCTGACATATGTGCCTGACGTTCTCGGGCCCATAGGGTTACTGATTCGCACATGTATGAACTGGACATTAACAACAACAAAAGCTCCTCCATGATAAGCTTTCTTGACGCAAGACAGAATGTATTAACTTGAATAAAGAATAGCAGTGTAGTATCTGAGTGACCCAGAAAAGGAGCTGACACAAGGAGAAACTTCAGTCACTTGAAGAGGAAATTGTTTCGACCTGAAAATGAGAACTTAGTTGAACAAACCTATGGAGATGAGTGTGGTACATCTATGCACATTACCTCTACTGGGAGCTCGGAAGAGCTGCATGTGGAAGGAGACATAGTCTCTATTGAAGCACAAGCAGAATGGATTGATAAATTGAGACTACAATCATATGTTAATCCTTCTCCAGCTAGTTGTGCAGCTGTTGATATATGCATATAACAAGTGACTAAGGATTCAGAAAGCCTCTGTCTGATTAGAGAATATAATCTGACCAAATCAGAAAATGATGCATTAAAGTATATGACTTGGGAAGATTTAGGAACATAGTCCTGTGGCCAACATCTATGTATTTAGAGGAAGCCCACAAACATTTAGACAACAAAAACTGTTATAAAATCTTGAGTGGGGACCCTACTGATGAGTATATGGCCCAATATGGACTATTAATCTCAAAGGCTGAAATTAAAGGACTGATTTCAACAATAGGGTTACATTTTTAAGGGTTAAATACCCCAGAAATGCGACCTTGTACATGCTCCCCAAAGTCCATAAAAACTGCTCTCGAGTACCGGGAAGACCTATCATATCGGGTAATAAAAGACTGTGCGATAATGCCAGCAAGTATCTAGATATATAGATATCCAGCTTAGGTCTCATGTATTGGGATTACCCTCTTATGTGAGTAATGCGATGGAGATTTTAAAACATCTGGAAGGTATAACAATCTCAAGTTCTTCGCTGTTAGCAATGTGTGATGCAGAGTCACTCTGTACCTCCATAGATCATGCCATTGGCATAAACTCCATTGCTTATTTTCTGGAAATGGAATCCGGTATCAACATAGATAAGAGTGAATTTGCTCACAGATCTCTCCAATTTTTTACCACAGCATAACTATTTCATTTTTGATTGCAAATTTAATCTGCAGCTACGAGGTACGGCGATGGGTTCAGCTTGCGCTCCCACCTATGCCAATGTTTATCTAGCCTGGTGGGAGCAAGAGTATGTCTTCAAAGATGACAATCGAAATTTGACAAATATGATCATTATGTGGCTCAGATAATTTGATGATGTGTTCATTATCTGGGATGGCAATAGCACAGAATGTAAGGAATTCATCCCTGAACTCAATAACATGTCATTGAATTTAAAATTAACATATGAAGTGGATAATGTTCAGATTCATTTTTTGGATATTCTTATCAAGAAAAATTATGATGGTTCTCTGAGCACAGCTGGCTACAGGAAACCTACTGCCACAAATTCAATCCTACATAACAGTAGTGCACATTATCCAGGCGACAAAAAAGGCCATACCTACGGGTGAATTTTTAAGAGTGAGAAGGAATTGCCCAAGTGATGAGTCTTTTAAGACACAGTCAAGACATTTATGTGAAAGACTTAAGGCTAGGTGGTACTCTAACAGGTCAGTTAAGAAGGCTCTTTTCAGGGCGAAACATACTCCCAGACAACAATTGCTGTCCCCAAAATATAGAGTGGTACAATCAAAAGCAATTCAGTTTATTACGACATATAATAAACAATCTACACAACTAACTCACATTTTGAATAAACATCTGTCTATATTGAAATCTGATCCAATAATAGACATATTATTGGACCAAAGAATTGAAATGGGATGGCGGAGACCAAGAAATCTGCGAGACTGTTTAGTGAACAGTCATTTCTCCAAAAAAGTGTGAATATTGGGCTCATTACCAGATGGAACGTATGCCTGTGGATATTTTAAATAGATGAAATTAGAGATGGAGCTAAAGGACATGCTGGGAAGGACAGTCCAGTGTAAAGGATTCTACAATTGTGGAAGTTCAGGTGATATTTATCGTTTGCAATGTACCTGTAAACTTAATTATGTGGTCATGACTACCAGAGTTATCAGAAAAAGGTTAGGAGAACATCTGTCCAGTATTAGAAACGCATGGTTAGATATAGAGAAAAAGAAACAAATAACTTCTGTTGCTAGACATTTCTGGACTTAATATAAAGGCAAACCAGACTTAAATTGTAGAGTTCTGAATAAAATACGTCTGGGAATACGGAGATGTAACCTAGAATTAGAACTCTTAAAAATAGAAACTAGATGGATTACATTATTGAATACGGTGACCCCATATGGACTTAACAAGAATAACAACTTTACTCCTTTTCTACAGTCTAGAATGTAATGTATGGAAGAGGTTACTATGATTACTTTAGTGAGTTATTTAAGGAATCTTATAACTATATGTATCTTGTAATTTCCTAAATGTAGAGATCTATTAATATTTATGCTGGTGTCTTATTGTGTTTACATTATATTGCAGGTTTATCCTTGTAGAGACATGATGAATTATAAAGTAACAGGAATGACACAGGTTAAATGTGAAAGTTTATTCTTGTGGAGACATAATGAATTGTTAAGTAACATGATGAATTGTAAAGTAACAGTAATGTCACAGATGAAATGTCTCAAAGTGAGGATTAAAGCAAGAAAAAAGAAAAATGAAGACCCTATTGAAATTTATTGTTGATGTTGTTCTGTGGAAGTGACACTTGAAATGTATTGCCAGGCATTGGGCTTAAACTGGCAGCCCTAAACATTAGAGTCTGGATCATTTATGCACTGAGCCACAAGGGCACTTGACATTGTTTTTTAATATAGCATTTGTTAATGGGAGGAGATGGGTGTATTTGGTTACTTACCATTAAGTTGTGCACATTCAGTCAACAAACAGTTAAATATTTGAATCAGTTAGTAAATATGCTTTAAAAGAGAGGCAGAGACACAGCAATGTAGGTCCTGGAAGAAGCGTTTCCCGCGAAATGCGTGTGTCGACCAGTCCATGTCCCACAGTGATGACATCAGCAGCATGCTGTACACACAGGGGAAGTATGGATGTCTATTGAGATAAGTGTATATCTGTTGATTTCTCTTCAAATATGATCCAGCAGCCTTTTATATATACAATTATAGATACAGCTCAACACATTTAGTGTATAGAGTGAGAGCTATAGAACTATATTATTTACAGCTGTATTTCATTTAGATATAATTTTTCACCAAGGGTTAGAATTGTGTGTTTTTTCATGTGCCGAATATGTTTGGTCCTGAGACTATTGAGTATCAATTTTCTTTGGTGAAAAAGTCTGAAATACTTGATTATAATTCAGCAGTTGTGTGGTTTGTGATGAATTTTTACTATTTTAATTGTTGTTGTTTAATTGTATTTAATAAACTTTTTATTTTAATTACATGCTGTGTCTCTGCAATTTTGCCCTGACATCATAATTTACATCCTGGAAGAGGTACTTTGGGGATCTATAAGTGTCTTTTTTTGTATATTGTGAAATCTGTATGTGGACCAAGAAGCCATGGTCAGAACTGAACAGAATGGTTCAAGATCGAGAAAAAAGGGTGACAAGGTTGTATGTTTTCACCTTATTTATTGAACTTAATGAGTAATGCAGAGCTGGACAAATCCAAAGGTGAAAGCAATATTGCTGGGAGAATTATCAATAACCTCAGATACAAGGATGTTACTACTTGATCGCTGAGTAACCTATTAATGAGGCTGAAAGAAGAGAGTGCAAAAGCTGGCATGCTGCTCAACATTAAAAAGATGAGCATCATGGAAAACAGCAATCTCAGTTCCTTTCAGATGGGGAAGAAGCAGATTTTATTTTCCTGGGCTCCAAGATCTTTGCAGATGGTGACTGCAGCCATGAAAGATGTTTGCTTCTAGAGAGAAAAGCTATGGCAAGTCTAGACACGCTATTAAAAACTAAAGATAATACACAAATGATCAACAAAAGGTCCACGTAGATAGAACTATGGTATTCCCAGTAGTAACTGGAGCTTCTTAATCTTCTTTATGAGCTGGACCATAAAGAAGATTAAGTGCCATATAATTGATTTGTGGTGTTGGAGAAAACCGCTTATAGTCTTTTGGACTGCAAGAAGATCCTATCAATCAGTACTACAGGAAATAAAACCAAACTGGAAGGTTTGATCATGAAGCTAAAGCTCAATCTTTTGGCCATTTCATAAGAAGACAGTATTTCCTAGAAAAGACTGTGAAGAAGGGGACAGCAGAGATGGATGAATGAGGTAATTGAAGCAATGGACATGGGGAGCTCAGAGGGGCATAGCTTTATGACATTTTTTATGCCTTGTTTTTTGTCAATTTCAGATTTTACTTTTTTTTTTATCATGCACCAGTTCTTGAATCATGGTTTGTATATAGACACATGGTTTGCATGTAGACACTCCAAACTATTACAGGGACTATTTAGGATTTTTTGTTTGCTTTATGGGACTGTGTAGACTAAATTAATGGTGACATATAATTCACACGTCACTTACAGCTGTGCCCTAAAGTCAGTTCAGACTGCCAGGTTCTGCTGTTCAAACACTCAGATTGTCACTGTCTATTAGCAGCATGATACACTGGTAGTGTGAATATCCTCAGCTCTGGGGACATGGCTTTAGGTCACAGCTGTGAAACTTCTTAGAAGTAAGGATACATTTGATATCATAATTACTTTGAGGATAATACAACTAATTACTTTCTCATGAGGGTGTTTTCCATTAGTCCTGTTAAAAGCACTAGTAGTTTAAGCTGGCACATTTTTGACGGGCATATAGAAGCTTCCTGTTAATTAACATTGTTTCGATTCCCATCTCATAGAAACAGATCTGCAAGATTCCACTGAAGTATAATTATATATATATATATATATATATATATATATATATATATATATACTGTATAGTATTAAATCTGCTGTATTATATTTATTTTGTATTCTAAAGACATTTTGGTTATTTTCAAGTATAGTTCTTCAAAAGAGAATATTTAAATATAGTGGCCCTATAAATTAAATTGTGTTCCCAAAACTAATAAGTAATATGTCATTTAAGAATTGTAGAGATATAAAAAAGCTCTATATATGTGTTGACAGATTTGTCTTGAACAGATGTATGCCTGTGTCTGTGTGTTACTTCTCAATGAAGTGACAATATGGCCAGTCAAGAAATCTATGAGCAAAAATAATGTTCACACATTGCTTCAGTCACCTAAGAGGTTAACCAGAACACAGATATTCTCAAGGTGGAAAAATATATCAGGATGTGTCTGTCTCTGAAGTATCTTCAAAGGCAACAGTTGTTGCACTGAGAGAAGATATTCCATTTAAGGCCGTTAAACTGGAGATTTGAAACTGAACAGAAGAAAGTGTGTTGATCGTGAAATAATTGTTATGTTTTAGCTTGGAAGGAAAGGAAGAGTCAGATCTGTGTTACCTTTTTATAATATTATAAAAGAGCTGATGGTATGTAAAAAATGTTTTATATATAAGGAGCTAGTGGCAAATTAGGATCATGGAAACCGACAAAAGTTTATATATGTCATGATGAAGCCTAACAGGAACAAACAGACTGAGAGACAGAGTTTAATCATACGCAGACATGGGTGTAAAGAAACTATTTTAAAAACCTGCTTTATGTAATCCCAAAAAAAAATAATATATATATATATATATATATATATATATGCAAATCCACAAGTCAAAGAAGAATATTCTCTTAATTTGAGGATAGATAAACAGGTAATACTATAAAGTGTCCTATGGGCATTTGGCCCACTCCGAGAGCATATTCTTTAAGTGCAGTTCTGCCTTACATAGAGGTTAAATATCCCATTTAAGAAAATTGTCCATCGCCTGGTTTACCACGCCATTTAGAGATGTATTTGTCTGGTCTCTTTTGGGAGGTGGACCATACTTTTGGGCGTGGTGAGACTGATAAAGTGGAACACCTTTCTTTCTGTGTTCTCAGATTCAGCATTTCTGACCTGGATTTATATTATTATTAGTATAACTAGCGAATTGCCCGTCAAAAAATGACGGCAATGAAATTGTAAGGTAGCTAATGTTGTTTAGTGTGTAATAATGAAATATATAATACATTAATAAATGAATATACTTTACCTATTTTAAAGCATTGTGTGGAAGAGCTGTGAATGTGTTTTGATGTTGCTGCAGCATTAGTGGTGTGGATCTGCTGTGTAAGCGTGCTGAATGTGTGCAGTGTAACACTGTGTGTGCGCGAGCCCAAACCGTTGTCGTGTACTTCCGCATTGGCGTAAAATGGCGAGTAATGTGTGGTATACGTTTGTTTTTGGAATATCCGTAGGTGTTTTGTGGTGTTTTGCGAGTTTAGAGTGCTGTAGCCTCGTTTTCGTTTTGTTCGGCGGCCATTTTTTCTCTCGCTTCGATTTTTTTTTAGACTCTAAAGTGTTTTATTTCGAGTAAAATCGAGGTGTAAGTTGTATTTTTGAGGTGCTGGGTGCTCCCTCTTGGTGTAGGTAAGTTTTTTATGTATGTGGTGTGTGTATGTATTGTGTTTTACATTTTGTAATGTTCGCGAGTTGCGTCCGAGTGTTGCGAGTCCGTAATGTGTGTGAACGTGTGTCGTATGTTGTTTGCGAGTGTCGTAATGTGTGTGTCGTACTGTTTGGGTTGCGACGTGAAGTTTGAGAGGGTTGCAGTTGCTGGCATGGAGCGCCTTCGGCGCTCCATGCCAGCAACTGCAGCCCTCGCTTTGCGAGCTCCTCAGGTGCTGGCATGGAGCGCCTACGGCGCTCCATGCCACCAACTAAGGCCCTCGCTTCGCAACTGAGACCCTCGGGCAGTGCCCTCGCGTACGCAGCTCGCTACGCGAGTCGCGGCCCTCGCTTCGCGAGGGTCTCGACTCGCATAGCGAGCCCGCAGCGTTAGCAACAACTCGTACGCTCACAACTATATATGTGATTATTATTATTATTATTATTCATTATTTGTAAAGCGCCAACATATTCCGTAGCGCAACAATGGAAAAGCAATTTTAACAACTTGCAAAAGAATGGAGGGCCCTGTCTTTGAGCTTAACATCAAACTTACATAGTGCCTTCCCCAAACACCTTACAAGATGGAAAACTCACAAACGTACAATCTAAAGAGTATTGATGTGGTACAGGAGGATGATAATTGTGTTGTGCATATAAGGTTGAGAGGTTATAAGCTTCTTTAAACACATGCGTTTTTAGTGAGGTTGAAGAATCTGTGGCAGGAGGACAGTCTAGTGAAACGAGGCAAGGAGTTCCAAAGAATAGGGGCAGCACAAGAATAGTCCTGAAGGTGGGATGAGAGGAGAGTGGGATGAGAGGAGGTGATAAGAGAGTAGGACAGAATAACGTCGTTAGCAGAATAAAGAGAGAGACTATTTTGAGATGAGAGCAAAGGTATAAGGGGTGCACTGGTATTAAGGGCTTTATACGTTAGGTTTATGATTTTAAATGTTATTCTGGAGGCTATAAGAAGCCAATGGAGTGACTGACAGAGAGGTGCTTCAGTTACTGAGCATTGAGTATGGAAAATGAGACTATCAGGGGCATTCATTATGGATTGGAGTGGGGATAGATGGGTGATGGGGAGGCCAGCAAGGAGACGGAGTCCAGAAGTTGAGGCAAGATATGATGAGAGAATGGATACAAATTTGTTTAGGAGTGTCTTATGTAAGATAGTGACATATTTTGAATATTAGATGATTTTTAGGTGAAAATGACAAGATTTTGTTATTAATTGTATATGAGAAATGATAGAGAGAGCAGGATCCAATAGAACCCCAAGACAACCGGCCTGGGAGGTGGGAGTGATAATGGCATTGTCAACAGTGAGAGTCATCTGAGGAGTGAAAGCTCTGGTAGAGGGTGGGCAGGTTAGGAACTAAATAAAGTTGAGTTTGAGGTAATGGGTGGATATCCAGGAGTATATGCTTGAGAAGCAGTTGGCAAATCGTGATAGAAGAGAGGGGTAAGATCTGCTGATGAGAGGTAGATTTGAATGTCATCTGCAAATAGATGATACTGAAATTGAAAAGATTTTATTAGGGAACCAAGGGAGGATGACTAGATGGAGAAAAGGAGGTTCCTAGGACTGAACCTTGGGGTACTCCAACAGTCAGAGGGAAATGCGAAAAGAGCTGCCAGAGAAAGAGACACTAAATGATCGATCTTCTAGGTATGATGTGAACCATGAGAGAGCAGTGTCATGGATGCCAAGAGAGCAAAGAATTTGGATAAGAAGAGGACCAGCAAAGAGAACCAGGAAAATGAGTATAGAGAAGTAACCCTGATAGATAGATAGATAAATAGATAGATAGATAGATAGATAGATAGATAGATAGATAGATAGATAGATATCTTAAACACCTTTCTCCCAAAAAAATAATCTAATTTTGTAGAAGGGGAAAAAGAGTGGTATTCTAAGTGTTGTGACAGAAATGTTTGTATTTTCCTTTAAAAGTCTCCAAGGAAGAGTCTTCTTTGACTGAGCAGGAAAGAGAATTTCATTGACTTGGAGCAGATTTTCACTTGCAGGTCTTAGTACAAGAGGTATTTTCCAATAGTTTTACTGAAGACAATATGGTAATATAAATGACATCAGTTTGTATAACATGTTAAGCCATACATTACATGTATTTGACACCGCTTATATACATTTCCCTGAAATAAAGATATTATTATATCAGGAACAAAGGGTTTGTCTTAATTTGAAAATGATCAACTTGAGTAACTTATTACCCTTCAAACTCAATTTCCCCACTTTCAATTAAATTCTTAAGTTATATATAAATTTGCCTGGTATAAGCAAGGGTATAAGAGATATAACATGAGGAGTGAGGATCTTCTTCAGCTAGGTGGGACATTAATCATGCAGAGCAGACTCAGTTTGCATGCAATCTTTTATAAAAGGATAGGTTTTACGTGGGAGAAACATTGTTTGTTTATCGATTCCAATGGGGAAACAAATTCTGTACAATTGGAAATTTTGTGGCTCTTGTCTAGTTGTTTTACATAAAAGGGTTAGAAGTAGTTACATTCTGAAGCTATAAAAGTGTGAACTAATAAAGTAATAAAGTAAGATAAAAGCATTTGTCACTGAATACAGTATGACTCAACTCTTCATAGATTCTCTAATAAAATGTCCATTACTAACCAATTGATCAATTGCGTTCAGTGTATAGGATTCGGTGCTTTCACCACTATGGCCTGAGTTTGAATTCCAGTCAGAGAACCAAGAGGTCACACTGCTCTGAAGCCATGACTTGTCAGTATTTGGATTGGAGACCACCTAGGAATACCAGGATCTGTATGCAGTGGCCCACTGGAGAAGGCAACTCACTCCAGTATCTCTGCCATGAATACCAAGTGGATCAGCATGGCATGTTATGGTCACAGAGAGCTGGACAAGACTGAGTGACACAAAATAAAGACAAGTGTCACTTAATTCTGCTGAATCCCAGGCCAAAGATGTATTGAGAATTCTTCCTATTCCAGATCAGATATATGCCCTCCTAGTTACATCTCCTAATCTTCTCTCTTTATATCCCTGTACTCACTTCTAGTTACCTATACATTAATACATTGTTGTCTCAAGCACCAACAATTTTGGGGCTCTGGAATTTATCAGGTTGTCTAAGTCATAGACTCCTCTTTTAACAAATCAAATGCTTAACTTCTGATATTCTAAACCAAGAGTTGTCTTTATTGTTACTGCAATAAATAAATAGTACAATTGTGTTCACATTTAAATGTCTAAAATAAGTTAAAAACAAACCTGTCAATCTGTGTGGATGTCATTGTTACAGATCACTACATATAGAAATACATGCAATAATATACAATATAATTATGAATGGGTGTTGCCCAGCATTTGCACCAGATGTTAAATTAAATAGAAAATAAGAAGGATGTAGAAAGAGGATGTAAAAATAGTCTACATCTGCTTTATGCACTCTAGACTAAAAATATGAACACTAACAAGCTAAAATGACACTATTTTTAATTTATAATACTGAAGTTTTTTTATTTTTTGTTCATTAATAGATTCAGCTACCAACCTTTGCTATACATACCGTATTTATCGGCGTATAACACACACCGGCGTATAACACGCACCTCATTTTAAGAAGGAAATTTCAGGGAAAAAAAGATAAATTTCAAATAAAGAACTTTGAAGCAAAATCCTCAACCTCAACCTCTCTCCTCATCCTCAACCCCCTCCTCAACCTCCCTCCTCAACCTCCCTCCTCATCCTCCCTCCTCAACCCCCCCATCCTCAACCTCCCTCCTCAAACCCCCTCCTCAACTCCCCATCCTCAAATCCCCTCAACCCCCCTCCTCAACCCCCCCATCCTCCTTCCTCAACCCCCCTCCTCAACCCCCCCATCCTCCTTCCTCAACCCCCCTCCTCAACCTCCCTCCTCATCCTCAACCTCCCTCCGCATCCTCAACCCCCTCCTCAACCTCCCTCCTCATCCTCCCTCCTCAACCCCCCATCCTCAACCCCCTCCTCAACATCCCTCCTCAACCCCCCATCCTCATCCTCCTTCCTCAACCCCCCTATCCTCAACCCCACTCCTGTAGAGCGGTCAAGTTGGTAAAGGTGTAAAAACATTTTAATTCGAAGACTATATGGACAAGCACTCTGAACCTGAAGGACTTATAAATTACAAGCTCCCTCTAAAACTCCTGCTAAATACTAATAACTTTTTTTTCCCATTTGGGGTTATAGCATCTAAAGAACCCAAAGGAATAAGCTGACATTTGTTTCTTAAAGATTCTCGTTCCTTGTTCTTTCACAAATGGCTGGTCTAAGAAATTCCAAACTCTCAGATAAATGTAAAACAAGCATTAATTTTAAAAATTCTAATTGTTTTATTTCACTTGATGATGTAGAGCAATATTGTCAATTCCATGTCCCTTGAAGAAGAATGAATGGGTTAAAAAGTCCCCTATTTTATATATGGGTTCCATGGTGGTCCAGTGGTTACGATTCTGTGCTTTCATTTCTGCTACCTGGGTTTGGTTCCAGCCAGGGGACCAAGAGGTCACACCACCCTGAAGGCATGCAGGGTTGGGCCTGGTCAGTACTTGGATGGGAGACCACCTATGAATACCAGGAACTGTTTGCTGTGGCCCGCTGGAGGAGGAACTGCAATCCAGTATCTCTGCTCTGAATACCAAGTGGATCAGCATGGTTTGTTGTGTTCCATGAGGCCACAGACAGTTGGACACGACTGAGCAGCGCAAACATACACATTTTATTATATATTTAAAATGGCATGTTTTAAAAACTATAAAAAATGTTTGTGATAATTTATTAATCTAACAATATTTTTAAATGAATTGTGCTCTGGACAGCCATTAAAATGCATGTTCAGCTACTCTGTGTACATAAATTATACTTTCAGTTGTAGTATTTATATAGCAGAGATCTACAGCCTTATTAATTTGCGATTCGGCCAATTAAATAGGGCTCTATATAAGCACATAGCATATTTTTTTACAGTAGTTTTTAGTTAGTGAACTTCTATCCAAAAGCAAGGTCTTCTGTAAAAAATATGCTGTGTGCTTATATAGAGCCCTATTCAATTGGCCAAATCACAATTTAATAAGGCTGCTAGTGAGTACCTACAGCTTATTGTCTTATTACATTGTAGATTTTCTAAGTTTCTGATCAATTATTTTTTTATGCAGACAAGAACCCACTTGTTTGTAGTATGACATTTTATGTCATAATAAATAAAAATAAAATGCATTACATGTAAATCAAGTTCAGCACTAAATGTTTGCATGCAATGACTTCACGATTTCAAAATGGATTTTTGCACTGTGATAATCATATGCTACCTCTAATGTTCCATAAACAGCTGGTGATCATTCACTAGCAGTTTCAAGTGTGTTGTGAAAATTGTCTCAGCTTTCATTAGCACGTGTATTAGTCCTAAAGACCCGCATACAGTGCCTCCACTTGTTACAACAAATATTATGAAAATTAAATAGCAGTTTCTTATTGTGTTTTGTGCAAAGGAAAAGATCAAACAGTGCAACAAAGCTGGAGTAAAGTCAGTAGGATGTTTGGTTTTGTTAGGAGAGGGCACTAACTGAAGGATAGGCGTTAAAGGGTCATAATTAATGGAATACAGTCGAAGGAAGGGATGGATACCAGCGGAGTGCCACAGGGCTCAGAGCTGGAGCTTGTTTTGCTTAATAAAAGTTTGCCTCAAACATATATATATAGAGGTATGCATTCCAGAAGGTGGGGTGGAACCATGTGTCTAGGAGCCAAAGAAAGGGGGGGGGGGGGGGATACAGCATATAGTATAAAAATACCACACTTCTGCTTCTCTACACATAAACCCACAAATTGAAAAATCTGAGAGGGATTTGTCCCCCTCATCCCCAGAGTTCCTACACCCATGTACTATTTATTTACTGTACTACTGTACGGTGGAGGGCTTCTATCGCTCTTTTGCCAATCATACATTAAATGATTGTTGTGATTAAGTACCTCCTCATAAAATCTACTGCACAAGCCAAGAACCGGATCCACACTGATGAGAGGCAGTAACCTTGAAACAACTGTCTGTGGGTAGGTTTCCTGGCTTGTGCATAATACATCCTGGATGTATAATTGAAATAAAGGACACTTCTTTAGTAGGTAAAATGGACCGACTAGAGACAGTACAAATTATTTTTATTATTATTAGATGCTGACTTTTCAAAACAATAATGTGAGATGGTGTCCCACTAGAGAAACATAGTACATCTAGCGCTACAGAATATGTTGGTGCGTATTATAATAATAATCTAGCCCACAAATGTAATCTTTACAAACTGGTGTCCTCCAATTAGACCTCCTTAATAATATAACAGTGCTTCCTTTTGTACAAACCACATCAAATAATACCAACACAAAACAGAGGCAACAAGATACCTTATATTCCCAATTTTCTGTTTCTCAGTTGTAAATGTTGAACTATGAAGAACAACAGATTTGAGAGGAAGGTTCCCTTATATGTAAAATGGCGCATCATTTCCATGTTTTCATTGTTAAAGGCTATTGCTTTAATATTTTATCATCACTCTTTCTGGTAAGTTCACTTGTGCTCATGTTCCCAACTGACTTCTACGCATAAGTCTATAGAGTTCTAAAATCCATAGAAAACTCATGGATGGGCTAAACATTTTCTAGGGGGAGATGATGAACTCTGCATAAAAAATAATATCGGCATTGTACACAGTAGACTGAAGGAGAAGACATATGTTTGCATCTCTTGTCTACTAAAATGAAAGTTTTTAAAACAAAATTATGTTTAAATGAAAACTATAATATTTTTTTTGTGTAACAGTTTTTTAAACGTTCAGAAATGATAAGTTCAGTAAGCTTTCTTCTTTTTTTGTTATTTAAATGCTGTAATAATAATGTAAGTTCACAAACATCACAGAATCTCCTGTACAGTTTTGTATACGATATGAACAGTTAAAAATGCAGGCAGTAATAAAAGTAGCTTGGATTTAGGGAAGTTTAGTAATCAAAAACTATTGTCCTTGAAAATTGTGCAAAGATGAAAAAGGTAAGGAAATAAAATATATATCAGAAGAGAAAAGATAACAACTATTGTATCTTAAGGACAGAAGGCATGGAAAGGGCAACCACAAACAAAGAGCACTAAATATGTGCATTTTTTTACTTTATAAAAGATATTCTGTTCTTATCTGTAGTCTTTACTCTGTAGTCTGTAATTATTATTCACATACTGTGTAATCGCTCTCCATCTTACAATGGTAGCATGCTATAGGTCAGCCTGCTGAGTTGCTATATTATGGTAAATACAAAGAAGAGCTATTAACATAGTATATGATCAACATCATGTATCATTAAAAAAACAAGTTATCACTGTTGTTTGGAAGAAAGTGCTAAAAAAATAGTGGCATAAAGCTTTCAAATTCTGCAAGACATTCAACAAAATAATGAAAACTCAAACATATTTTTTTTAATGAAATATATGCAAAATAGAAAACTGAGAAAGTACTTTTTCACAAGCAAGTCAAGAAGCAGTTAAAAGCACTATGTTTTTTTAGCTGTGCATTAGAAAAACAGTTGCAAGTGATGTTTACACCCCCAGAATTGAGCTAGGCTTCTCAGGGTACGATTTCTAAAAGTATACCCTGTCCAGGTGAGCATGCTCAATTTGCAGCCAATCAGTAATGCTGTATGCAGCCAGCAAATATGAGGCAGCTAAACTGGGTCCTAAAAGGACTATAAATTGACATTCAAGTAAAAATGCTTGAGCTGTTACATAGTTATTCATTAGACATAAAGCCTCTCCTTGATAAATTCTGACAAATTATATTTGTACTGAAACCAAACATTTCAGCTTCTTTTTTCTATTTTAATCTGTCTTTTAGGCGAATGAGCATTTATGCTTGTTTTATGGTTCTGCAATGACCTTAAAAGTTCATGGTCTGTGCATGTGTTTCTGTGTGAGTGAGTGAGTGCATGCAATTCACTCGGGTTGGGAGAGATCTCAGGGATGGGGAGGTGATGGGGCAATTCACTGGGGCTGAGAGAGATCACAGGGGCAATTCACTGGGTCTGAGAGAGATTTCAGGGGCAATTCACTGGGGATGTGGGAGGTGATGGGGAAATTCACTGGGGCTGGGAGAGATCACAAGGGCAATTCACTGGGGGAGGTGATGGGATAAATCACTGGGGCTGGTGGGGTTACAGGGGCAAATCACTGGGGCTGGGGAAATTATCACCTGGGATGTAGATAAAACAATCAGTGAATGAAGGGACACAGACCTTGTTCTGGGTATTACAGAAATCTAAAGGAAAGCTGCAGTTCAATTCACAGACCAAAAAGATGCAATGTATTATGTACGCTAATTTCAGCTGGGATTTTCAGGTGGTGACAACATTGATAGAAAACAGTTTGCAAATGCAAGAAATTCAGCAAACTTCATGGTAACAGTTTAAATGTTTATTTTGGTATTTTTTCTTGCAAACATTTTTTTTTCATACACTACCAATTCTCCTCTATCAGATGCATTCATAACCCAGCTCACTTGCATATACCTTTAAATTGTAACTTTGTGACCTAATTTATAAGTATCAGTATTGCAAGGATGAAAAAGTATGTTTCGCAATAGTAACTTAGCTACAATAAACAGTCAGTGGGTAAGGTGAGAAGGAAATTGATATAACTCTTCCTATCAGACATTTAGTGTTCTTTGAATTATAGAAAATGAACAGTGAAATATATCTGGCCATAAAACATTAGTAGTAAGAAATGTCCAAAAACATCAAGACATAAAGTTTACATTCTCTGTTAACCAGCATCTGATGTACATCAATTTTTTAAAATAAAGGAGTGAGATATATGTGGGCATACAGTATTGGGAATAATAGGCTTTAAGTGGATCCACATAAAAGCTTTATTTAACTGGATGTAAAGTGCTAGTCACTTTATTCACTATTACATTATTTGATTAACATTTATTCATAATGATTCTATGCACGGATTTTTATAAATTTGTCACCATTATATCTGACAAGTCAATTATTTAAATGATTGTAGTCTCCACATATATTGAATCACCTACAGTATCTCACAAAAGTGAGTACACCCCTCACATTTTTGTAAATATTTTATTATATCTTTTCATGTGACAACACTTAAGATATTACACTTTGCTACAATGTAAAGTAGTAAGTGTACAGCCTGTATAACAGTGTAAATTAACTGTCCCCTCAAAATAACTCAACACACAGCCATTAATTTCTAAACTGCTGGCAACAAAAGTGAGTACACTCCTAAGTGGAAATGTTCAAATTGGGCCCAATTAGCCGTTTTCCCTCCCCAGTGTCATGTGACTCGTTAGTGTTACAAGGTCTCAGGTGTGAATGTAGAGCAGGTGTGTTAAATTTGGTGTTATCGCTCTTACACTCTCATACTGGTCACTGGAAGTCCAACATGGCACCTCATGGCAAATAACTCTCTGAGGATCTGAAAAAAAGAATTGTTGCTCTACAATAAGAGGGCCTAGGCTATAAGAAGATTCCAAGACCCTGTAACTGAGCTGCCACACTGTGGGCAAGACCATACAATGGTTTCACAGGACAGGTTCCACTCAGAACAGGCCTCGCCATGATCGACCAAAGAGGTTGAGTGCACATGCTCAGCGTTATATTCAGAGGTTGTCTTTGGGAAATAGACGTATGAGGGCAGCCAACATTGCATTACTGCAGAGGTTGAAGGGGTGGGGGTCAGCCTGTCAGTGCTCAGACCATACACCGCACACGGCATCAAATTGGTCTGTAGGCTGTCGTCCCAGAAGGAAGCCTCTTCTAAAGCCTGCAAACAGGAAGAGGAGGATAATGGGGAAAGGGAGGAGGAGGAAAGGGGAGAAGGGAGGAGGATAAGGGGGAAAGGGCGGTATGCTTATGTCAGTATTTTTGAATGTACCACTTTAACATTCTAAATACTGAAATAATCATACCGCCAGTGAGGTTACAGTGCAGTATCGATTTTCTGGTTGCATTTACAGTGATACAATTAGGTGCTTAACCCCACTACGAGTCGTAGGATTTTCTTCTACTTTTGTAATTTACGGGTGTGAGAACATTTGCAGTCTTGAGGAATTGTAGCAATTGAATAGCGATTGTATTTACAGGCTTGAAAGAACAAAGGCTTAGCGTTTTCGGAGTTACGATTTTAACAATCGCAGGGATTTTTAGGCCGTAACCCACAAATCATTTGCGGCTAGTGAAAAGACGCTAAAAGACTACAAATTTCTCAATTGAATATGGGCCCTATTGTCACTGTTTCAGTAATATGCTATTTTCTCCAACACATTGCAAGCCTACATGCTCACCTGCTTGATGATGAGATATGATGGGGCATGTATGACCTGGTATATTCTTTTCCAGTACTGTTGTCACACTCTTGTTAGTCTTATAGAGAACAGGCATAATATCCTGAAGTACCCCTTTAGTTGTGAAACATTCAACTCACACATTAAGGTATATATGGTGATTCTTCTAAATGGATTGTACGTAGATATCTCCACAGTACAGGTAGTCAGTCATGGAATAAGTGATGGTACAGTGGTCTGACCATTGTTAGCAAACATTTTAAAATTGTTGAAGGATCTCTATACTAAATACCCTAATAACACTAAGCTAATGATTAGCATAAATAGGCAGGTTGAAGTCATAAAACGGTGATGCATCTGCTAGACCAGATCCCGGATTTATCTGTGATACTTTTGGTGGAAGTTGTGTATATGAGAGGGGTGTTTATCTTTTCTAAATGCAGTGCTTGCTGCTTTTGGTGCGAGCTGCCTGGTTCATAGCTTTTACTGTTTCTAGTTTTGTTTTATACTATATATATATATATATATATATATATATATATATATATATATATATATATTTATATTTATATACAATGGATATAAAAAGTCTACACACCCCTGTTAAAATGTCAGGTTTCTGTGCTGTAAAAAAAATTAGACGAAGATAAATCATTTCACAACTTTTTCCACCTTTAATGTGACCTATAAACTGTACAACTCAATTGAAAAACAAACTGAAATCTTTTAGGTAGAGGGAAGAAAAAATATAAAAATAAAATAATATGGTTGCATAAATATGCACACCCTTAAACTAATACTTTGTTGAAGCACCTTTTGATTTTATTACAGCACTCAGTCTTTTTGGGTATGAGTCTATCAGCATGGCACATTTTGACTTGGCAAGATTTGCCCACTCTTCTTTGCAAAAACACTCCAAATCTGTCAGATTGCGAGGGCGTCTCCTGTGCACAGCCATCTTCAGATCACCCCACAGATTTTCAATCGGATTCAGGTCTGGGCTCTGGCTGGGCCATTCCAAAACTTTAATCTTCTTCTGGTGAAGCCATTCCTTTGTTGATTTGGATGTATGCTGAAAGATGAAGTTCCTCTTCATGTTCAGCTTTCTAGCAGAAGCCTGAAGGTTTTGTGCCAATATTGACTGGTATTTGGAACTGTTCATAATTCCCTCTATCTTAACTACGGTCCCAGTTCCAACTGAAGAAAAACAGCCCAAAGCATGATGCTGCCACCACCATGCTTCACTGTGGCTATGGTGTCCTTTTGGTGATGTGCAGTGTTGTTTTTGCGCCAAACATATCTTTTGGAATTATGGCCAAAAACATCAACCTTGGTTTCATCAGACCATAACACCTTTTCCCACATGCTTTTGGGAGACTTCAGATGTGTTTTTGTAAAATGTAGCCTGGCTTGGATGTTCTTCTTCGTAAGAAAAGGCTTTCGTCTTGCCACTCTACCCCATAGCCCAGACATATGAAGAATACAGGAGATTGTTGTCTCATGTACCACACAGCCAGTACTTGCCTGATATTCCGGCAGCTCCTTTAATGTTGCTGTAGGCCTCTTGGTAGCCTCCCAGACCAGTGTTCTTCTTGTCTTTTCATCAACTTTGGAGGGAGCTTCAGTTGTTGGTAATGTCACTGTTGTGCCATATTTTCTCCACTTGATGATGACTGTCTTCACTGTGTTCCATGGTATATCTAATGCCTTGGAAATTATTTTGTACCCTTCTCCTGACTGATACCTTTTAACAAAGAGATCCCTCTGATGCTTTGGAAGCTCTCTGTGGACCATGGATTTTGCTGTGGTATGCGACTAAGAACATTTCAGGAAAGACCAACTAGAGCAGCTGAACTTTAATTGGGGTTAATCAGAGGCACTTTAAATGATGGCAGGTGTATGCTGACTCCTATTTAACACGATTTGGAATGTGATTGCTTAATTCTGAACACAGCTACATCCTCAGTTTTAGGAGGGTGTGCAGACTTATGCAACCACATTATTTTTCTTTCTTTTTTTTTTTATTACCCCCACCTTAAAGATTTCAGAGTTGTACAGTTTATTGGTCACATTAAAGGTGGAAAAAGTTCTGAAATTAATTATCCTTGTCTCATTTTTTTACAGCACAGAAACCTGACATTTTAACAGGGGTGTGTAGACTTTTTATATACACTGTATATATTGTAACAGTGTCCAGCAAGGACAGATAACCTGCACTAGAATCCAGCAAGGGATCTACATAAGCAGAAGAATGAGTAGGGCTGTACATCCATGCTTGAACAGAAGGGGAGCTTGTGAGCTGCGGCCTAATCAAGCCAGTACACCTGATCTAAGTCAGGAGGATTTAAAAGGCTGCTGTGTGAGCAGAGAGGTTATTTAAGTGAAGATGTGAAAAGGCCACACGCTGGCACTATATAAGAGACTAGTCGTAACCTGGCCACAAGGTGGCACTACACCTCATATACAAGACTACGGATACTGTAAGAGACTATCTGTATCCGGGCCACAAGCTGGCGCTATAAGGGACTGTTTGTATCCTGGCCACAAGGTGGCACTACAAGAGACTGTTTGTTTTCTTTATGAATTATAATTTAACCTGTAGTAGAAAAGCTGCTCAGGTTATAGTCAGGGTGTTCCAGAGTATAAGTAAGCCCGTTTACGTGGATGTTTATTTTTTTGACTATAAGCTATTTAATTTGTGTTTTTGTAACTACTCAATAAAATATATAAAAAGAGCCCAGAAGTCTCTACCATTTACAGTCCATCAAAGGGAACCCTGTTACACTGGTGTCAGAAGTGGGATCTGGGTCTTTGTACCAAAAGACCACCCACAGTAAAAATGGAAGAGGTAATAAAGGCCTTACTGCAAGCAACTGCAGCACAGCAGGAAATAAGCAGACAACAACAGGAATCAAACAGACAACAGCAGGAATTTAACAGATTGCTTGCAAATCAGATGACACAAAGTCAAGCCAATTTACAAGAGATATTACATCAATCCAAACAACTTGCTACTGCAGGAACAAGAGAACCAGTGATGGGACTGCAAGCAAGTCACTACATACATAAAATGATTAAAGAAGATTATGTGGAAACCTACCTGCTGGCCTTTGAAAGGACTGCAATGCGGGAAGCCTGGCCACAAACTCAGTGGGCAGGAATACTGGCCCCATTGCTGATAGGAGTAGCGCAAAGAGCTTATTATGATCTACCAGCAGAACAAGCAGCGGACTATAAATATTTAAAGGCGGAGATTTTAGCCAGGATAGGGGTAAACCCAGCTGTGCGGGCCCAAAGTTCCATACATGGAAAAACCGCGGGGACCGACAACCAAGAGCCCAAATATTTGATCTCCTGCATCTCACACGCAAATGGCTATGCCCAGAGAGTAACTCCCCAGAGAGAATTGTGGAGAAAATAGTCCTGGACCACTACTGGAGAAGATTGCCTCCAGGTATGAGAGAGTGGGTAGGACAATACGAATCCCAGTCTCTGGATGAATTAGCGGCCCAAGTGGAGCACCATCAAGCTGTAAAAAGCATCTCAGCAGACTCATCTATGGAGAGATCAAAAACCTGGAAACGTGGGTTATCCATAAAAAATCGGCCTACCGAAGGGGCCACAGGAAACTATAGAAGAGAACGTCAAGATGTTTATGGAACTGACAAGAGAAAGAAGGAGGAGAGAAAGAATGACTTCCATACGGTGAAGTGTTTCCAGTGTGGAGAAATGGGGCATATGGCACCCAAATGCCCTAATCAGGATGAGCCAATTCAGTGCAATCTTGGAAACTCTGCAATCCACTGTGACGTGGTTAATTTAGTCGGAATGACTGAGCTACGACATCCATTTATCACAGAAGTAATGATAAATGGTCAGAAAGGAAAGGGGCTGATTGATTCCGGTAGCACAGTTACCCTGTTATCCTGAAGAGCAGTAGCCCCAGATAATAGGAGATTAGGAAAAAGCATGGGCATTACCTGTGTTCATGGGACAGTAATGAACTACCCAACAAAAACCACATGGATTGAGGTCAGGGCTTAAAAGCCCTAGTAACAGCCCCGGTAGTACCCTATCTACCATATGCAGCGGTTTTGGGTAGAAACTTCCCACATTTTGAGAAACTGCTCTATACAGAAAGCCAGAGAACAAGTCCCGAATCTATATTGGATATCTTCCCGTTTGAGGATAACGAACTATTCTCCAGCCGGGAAAAAGTTCCGAAATCTCAAAAAGAGAAGAAAAGGGGAACAGAAATAAAAAAGAAACTAGTCAGAGAAGAAGCTCTGGTAGCTTCACAGACCATACATGAGGAGACAGCAAATTTAGAAGAATCTTCTTCTGATGCAGAGATGATCCCTCTAGAGCAAACAGAGAGAGAAGAAGAACAGAACGTACTCCAGGAAGAAAAACATTTGGGAGAGACCAAGCAAATGATTCTCTCCTACAAAATATCAGAAGAGAAGTGGTCAAGGTAAATGGCGAAATAGTACAGGGACGAGAAAATCTCCAAGGTCCCCACTTTGTGTTGAAAAGAGATCTTCTATGTCGTGTGGTCAAAATAGGAGAAGAAGTTACAGAGCAATTACTGGTACCTCAAGGCTACAGAAAAAAAGTATTAGAAATGGCTCACAGTCATCTTTTTGGAGCACATCTGGGAGTGGAGAAAACTTTAAACCGGGTGATGAAGAGATTCTACTGGCCTGGAGTATACGAAGAAGTGCGCCGGTATTGTCTGTCTTGCCCAGAATGCCAGCTAGCAAGTCCAAATCCTCAGTTAAAAGCTCCTTTGATACCGCTTCCAATTATAGACGAACCGTTTGAGAGAATAGCGATGGACCTCGTAGGACCACTGGAAAGAACAGCTCGAGGACATCAGTACATTTTAGTCATATTGGACTACGCTACAAGATACCCTGAAGCCGTGCCCCTAAGATCCGCTAACTCTAAGAGTATCGCAAAAGAAATGCTACTTCTTTTCTCAAGAGTTGGAATACCAAAAGAGATATTAACGGATCAAGGAACATCATTTGTTTCAAGAATGATGAAGGACCTGTGCCAACAATTACAAGAAAAAGCATTAAGAACGTCAATATATCACCCTCAGACCGATGGATTGGTGGAAAGATTTAATAGAACGCTAAAAAGAATGATACGAAAAGTGGTGGACAAAGATTGAAAAATCTGGGACCTTTTATTGCCGTTTCTGTTATTTGCAGTACGAGAAGTACCCCAGGCCTCTACAGGGTTTTCCCCATTTCAGCTTTTATATGGACGTCATCCAAGGGGAATACTCGATATTCTATGAGAAACCTGGGAAGACCAAAAAGTCCAAGTAGAAAATATTGTGGAGTATGTGCAGACCCTGAGAAATAGAATCTCTCAGATCGCCCCACTCGTTAAAGCAAATATGGAACAAGCACAGCAACACCAGAAAACTTATTACAATCGAGATGCCCAGGTCAGGAAATTCCAACCTGGCGATAGGATTATGGTACTGGTTCCAACGGCTGAAAGCAAGCTCCTGGCTAAATGGCAAGGACCATATGAAATCATAGAAGCTGTAGGTGAAGTAAATTATAAAATCAAACAGCCGGATAAACGAAAAAAGGAGCAGATTTATCATGTGAATTTATTAAAAGTTTGGCGTGAAAAAGAAGCTGAGGTAGCAGTAGTACACCAGGTGGAAGTAACATGGAAGTAACACTTCCCAAAGTACAAATCTCGACAGAATTGTCACCACAGCAAAAGGAGAAAGTAAGGAAAATGATTCTGCGAAATACAGATGTATTTTCTGAAAATCCAGGCCACACAAAGGTGATTTACCATGATATTATCACTAAGCCTGGAGTAATTATAAGAAGCAGACCGTACCGGATTCCAGAGGCCAAGAGGGAGGAAGTAAAAACAGAAGTAAAAAAAATGCTTGACTTAGGGGTTATTGAAGAGTCTAGCAGTGAATGGTGTAGCCCAATTGTCTTAATTCCTAAACCTGATGGGACAATTCGTTTTTGCAACGACTTTCGAAAGTTGAATGAAATCTCCCAATTTGATGCCTATCCTATTCCCAGAGTGGATGAATTATTTGATAGACTAGGAACTGCAAGATTTATGTCTACATTAGATCTGACAAAAGGATATTGGCAGGTCCCTCTGACAAGATCAGCAAGAGAAAAAACAGCTTTTTCTACTCCTAATGGTCTGTTCCAGTATAAAGTTCTACCTTTTGGTCTGCATGGAGCTACGGTTACATTTCAACGACTCATGGACAAACTTTTAAGACCACATTCCGAATATGCAACTGCTTATTTGTATGATATTGTAATTCATACCACGGATTGGCACTCTCACTTAAATAAAGTGGAAAAGGCCTTGGAGTCCCTGAGAAAAGCGGGTCTAACAGCAAATCCGGCAAAATGTGCACTTGGGCTGGAAGAGATTAAATATCTTGGATATACGGTGGGAAGAGGACTGATCAAACCTCAGTTAAATAAAGTGGATGCTATAAGAGGATGGCCACGACCTTTAACGAAGAGACAGGTGCGTGCCTTTCTGGGGATAGTTGGGCACTACCGAAGGTTTATACCCAGTTTTGCCACCATTGCGGCTCCTTTAACTGATTTAACCAAACAAAGAGCCCCAGATACGGTAAAATGGAATCCGGAAGCAGAAAAGGCATTTGAAGACCTAAAAGTGGTCTTGTGTCAGAAACAGGTATTGGTGGCTCTGAATTTCCAAATTTTTTTTATCCTACAGACGGATGCTTCTGCAATTGGATTAGGGGCTGTACTATTGCAAGAGAAAGAGGCCGAGGAACATCCGGTGCTGTACCTCAGCAGGAAACTGTCGCCCAGAGAACAGAGATATTCAGTGGTCAAAAAAGAATGCCTGGCTATCAAGTGGGCTCGCGAGGCTCTGAGGTATTATCTACTGGGTAGATCATTCAAGCTGATTACGGACCATGCCCCATTAAGATGGATGCATCTTAACAGAGAGAAAAACAGCAGAGTGACTAGATGGTTTCTTTCATGCGGATGCCCTATCTAGGGTTCACTGCCTCTCGGCGCATGAAGCTCAACTACATGGTGTTGAGCTGAGGGGAAGGATATGTAATGGTGTCCAGCAAGGACAGATAACCTGCACTAGAATCCAGCAAGGGATCTACATAAGCAGAAGAATGAGTAGGGCTGTACACAGGCTGGCACTATATAAGAGACTATTCATAACCTGGCCACAAGGTGGCACTACCCCTCATATACAAGACTACGGATACTGTAAGAGACTATCTTTATCCGGGCCACAAGCTGGCGCTATAAGGGACTGTTTGTTTTCTTTATGAATTATAATTTAACCTGTAGTAGAAAAGCTGCTCAGGTTATAGTCAGGGTGTTCCAGAGTATAGGTAAGCCTGTTTACATAGATGTTTATTTTTCTGACTATAAGCTATTTAATTTGTGTTTTTGTAACTATTCAATAAAATATATAAAAAGAGCCCAGAAGTCTCTACCATTTACAGTCCATCAAAGGGAACCCTGTTACAATATGTAGTATAATATAAAAGCTTTCATAACTAGAGTCTCTTCAGCCTGAATGGCTTAACCAATGGTTTTATAAGTGTAGTTTTTAATTGAAACTTTATTACAAGTTTTCTTATTACAATCTCACACATTGGTAACTTTTTGTGCGTCTTCCTTTCTCTTCACTGTTCATTGTTCTGCTTCCCAGTGAGAATTTTACTTTTTAAAAAAAAACAGACACCTGTGATTCACTGAAATAGTAGACCTGATCTAGATGATTTTGCTAAAAGCACCACAGTAGTCAATTAAATGATTTGATGCTGTATGTCAGTCTGGCAGCTCTGAAGAATAAATCACATTTCCAATCATATATTATAAAAAAAAAATCACTGTTTTTCAATAGAACCCTGCAGAACCCTGGAGGCAGCCTTGGTGGAAGTTGTGTGTGTGTGGGAGGGGCGTTATATGTTTAGAGCTTTATGATTACATCCTTTAATGCAACATCTTGCTTCTGGACCAGTGAGGAGCAAGGGGTGTGGTGTAAATTTCAATCGTATCCAGTTATCAAACAAAAACTCTGGTTTTCCTTCCTCGCACACCTTCCTTCCAATGATAACAAATACACACCGTTATCATCCAGCATATAGTATGTGATCTAAGAAACACAAAATGGATTCCTGTACTCAAAATGGAGTCTAAAATGTCAGATTTTCACACAATTTTTTTTACACAGCTGCTGCTATTGTTAGTTTTTTGCTGTGTCACTGCACCCATGCTGACGAGGGTTCATCAAGAGAAACGGCTTCATTTTACACGACAGTACTGTCATTGGACATCTTCTGATTGGCAAAGGGTTGTCTTCTGTGATGAGTAACGTTTTCTGCTCCATCGACAGAACCTCAAAGAACAAACACTCTGCAACCATTGTTGGAAGAACACAAGCTGGTGGCAGCAGCGTTATGGTCTGGGGAATGTTTGCTTGGCATTGTCTGGGTCCACTCATACATCTGGAAGGCACTCTCAACTGATTGGCTTTCCTTCCTTGCAAATCAAGTACACCCATACATGTTGACTGTCTTCCCTGGAGCAGATGGGATCTTCCAGCAAGACAATGTAAAATGGCCAGGAGTGGTTGGAAGAGCACAACAAAGACTTCTGAGTACTTCCCTGGCCTCCAAATTCTCTTGATCGCCATGTTCGCTGTATGAATTCTCCACCATGCACTCTTCAGCAGCTGTCGCATGCACTGCAATCAGCATGCCTCTAAATACCCTTGCCAATCTTACGGCATCTTGTTAACTCACTGCCACGTTGTTTAGCTGCTGTCTGTGCTGCACACAGTGGGTTTTCGGTATATAATAATGTGACTGTACAGTGAATATAAAGAGCCCCTAAGCAGCTGCCTTCTCTGCCTACTGAGAAATCTGACCCCGATTGAGTCAAGTTTTCTTATCTAATTAAAAAAGCAGGGCCAGCCAACAGTTGTAAACTCAGATGATCTTATGCAGTGGTTCCCAAATTCCTCCTCAAGAATCACCAGACAGGCCATGATTTAGGTCAAACACACAAAGGTGAGGCAACTAGTAGAAATAGAAGTGCATTTTACATTTAGGTACTGTAATGGGGATTTCTCTTTAACTATGTGTGTGTATGTATATGCATATGTAAAAAGCGACAACAGCACAGTAGGACAGTACAGAACACACGCAGGACATTGATAGTATAGGGCCAGACAAAATACAAACTTAGCATGGAACAAAGCTAAGGGTGAAACCATATGATGGAAAGTTTCTTTAAATATCAACACTTCTAAAAAACTAGCAGTGATCACCACAGAAGTGTCAGATGTTGAGTTCTGCACAATATCCCAGACTTATTCCAGTTGTCTACTCTTGCCTTTTCAAAAATGATAAATATGAGTATGTAATATAGGCTTATTTGATTAAACGTTAAATTCACAGTTACAATATTTAAACACCATCATATAAATAATTACGTAGTAAGCTTGGAAGTATAAATTATTTTGAATAAAAAGTGTATAGTTCAAATTCCACAGTGCAGAATTAGCTATGAAATTTTACTAAGTGTCTTTGTGGAACAATTTATAATTTGAAGTAATGTCATGCTGATCCAAACAGTTAACACACTCAAGGGCCACTGTAGTAAAAGATTTGGAAAAATGTGTAAGACCAGATAAATAAAAAGCATATCACATATATAGTTGTGAGCGTACGGGCCGTTGCTCACGCTTGCCGGCTCGCATAGCGAGCCTGCGGCCCTCGCGAAGCGAGGGGTGCGGGCAAGGGCCTCAGTTGCTGGGATGGAGCGCCGTTGCTCCACGCGGCCCGTTGCTCCACGCTGAGACCCTGCAACCACCTCCTCCCCACAATACCCCGCCGCTGGAGAGAGGGAGCAGAACTCCATACCCTTACCCGCAGCGTACGGCCCGTTGCTCACGCTGAGGCCCTGCAGCCACCTCCTCCCCACAATACCCCGCCGCTGGAGCGAGGGAGCAGAACTCCATGCCCCATTACACCCATCACACTACTTACATTCATTGGAGCATTTCAAAGCCTGGGGGGACATGGCATCATGGGCTGGAGGCCAAAATCGCCGCAACGCAAATAACACGGCACACACATTACGACACTCGCAAACAACATACCACACACGTTCACACACATTACGGACTCGCAACACTCGGACGCAACTCGCAAACAATACAAAATTTAAAACACAATACATACACATAGCACATACATAAAAAAATTACCTACAGCAACAGGGAGCATCCAGGACCTCAAAAAGGCAACTTACACCTTCTTTGAAATAAAAATAAAAGAGTTTGGACAATAAAAAATTTGATATGTGAGAGAAAAAATGGCCGCCGAACAAAACGAGAACGAGGCTACACACGCAAACACCATACGAGACACGTTACCAGACATTACGACCTCGCAAGCATTAGCTACCTTACGATTTCATTGCCGTCATTTTTTGACGGGCAATTCACTAGTATGCATATAATGTTTGAAATATAATGTTTGAAATAGGCACAATTTTTCATTACTTTTGAAGGACAGCTATGATCAAATATTTAAAATATAGAATTTTAAAGAACAACACTTAAAAAAATGCTAATTTTTTTTATTTTTATGGAAAATAAAATAATACAGTCTGCAATATATTATTTTTATTTACAATTATGCTGCTGTGATATCTATCATTTTTAAGGGTGGGAGGAGACATTGATTAAACAGAAATTTATATCTACACAATGCTAGTTGACATTTACAGCTGTCAGAACTTTTAGTGGCAGTAACAGGAAGCTCATTAGTTTACAAGGACACATCTTCTAGAGAGAGGAACAGACAAGTCTAGTTGATAAAAATGGATGTCACAACTTAATTTTCAGAGGGCTTGAAAAGGCCACCAAGATCAATTCTATCGATAGGTTTCTGATGGTCTGATAAGCTCCTTAGTAAAGAAGGCTGCAGGCTCTCAGGATACAGGGATGACAAGATGGTATTTTCCCCATTACTGTGTGTTCCAAGAGAGCATAACCTTTATTTTTCATCCCTTAGTTTTTATACAGATTTTAAAATAATAAAACAATTCGTATTTCACTTGAAGAAACAAGGGCCTCCATTCAATTGCAAGCCCGTAATTACCTTCATAGATAGATAGAAATTTGTTACAATTCCGGCTGTATTCAATTGACTCAAGCCCGCAATTACAGGGCTAAAGCCTAAAACCGTAAACCATGAACCCGTACGTAGCAATGATCATGATCAATTAAGCAAGCCTGTAAGTTGCAATTTAGACAGAGCCAATAGTAAATGAGACCGTCATCATGACGTCAGTAAAGCATGGAGTTTAAACTACAATCAATTAGTTTTTAGAGTCCGATATGCGATTCGACTCTCAATCCAGCAATGTAGAAGTCAATTAAAATGAATGAAGAAACAGTGCAAGGTCATGTGGGTGTCCAGATATGTATTAACTCCTTGATTCCCAGGCTTGATATAACACGAAAATAAAACATAAAAAAAAAATGGATTCCAGATTTGCGAGCTTGAAACAGTTTTGCAATTAATTCTAATAACTTTTGTTTCTTTCCCAGTATTTTAAAGTACAGTAGTGTGTTTATATTTGCTTTTACAGTGTTACGAACAGGTGTTTAACCTACTTGGTACTATCTAGTACTCGTAGACATTTTTGACACATTTGCCATTTACGGATTTGAATTAAATTTTGGGCTTGTTGAATTGTTGTAATTGAATATGGATTAGCACTGGTAACATTTGTGGGCTTGAAACATCAAAGGAGTACATAAAACTGAGTTAAGTTTTTACAACTGCATGGATTTTGAGCTTGTAACTCGCAAAATGGATTGCGAGTAGCAATATGTAGCCAATTGAATATCAGTCATTTTTACAGGCTACATTACGGGCTCCAGTAATTGCAATGTGGC
Organism: Discoglossus pictus; assembly: GCA_027410445.1. Classification (NCBI taxonomy): domain Eukaryota; kingdom Metazoa; phylum Chordata; class Amphibia; order Anura; family Alytidae; genus Discoglossus; species Discoglossus pictus. Next base: position 396,600,406 of record CM050165.1, read on the forward strand.
CAATTGAATGGGGGCCAAGGTTTTTGAGAATTTCATATTTCCCCAATTAGGAGCATCACTCGTCGGTGTTATCCTGATTAGCTCAGACAAACAGGTACCCTTATTGGTGCGTGACCCAAGTACAGGAGTTTGGGGAAGGAAGCCACGAGTCATCCCAAATCCAGTGGATGCTTCTGAGTCTACTAGCCACAATACCTGGTCAATGTGACAATTTGATCCAATCAAAGTTACACAATGACCAACTGACCAGCCCGGACACTTTATTCATAAGGTGGATCCTTGCCACCAGATGTTCTTATTATGCAGTGGGGAAGGCGTTAACACACTGGGAGGACATTGAGTAGACACAGTTCTCCTTTACAATGGTAATCAGACCTTAATTGAGATAAGACTGGTATATGTTTTACTATACTGGAATCGGCATGATTCAAAACCAGGACTCAGAGCTATATTGATAATCTTATGAATGATCCTCATAGTACTGTGTGGGAAGTCTACAACATTTGTTTGCAAACACTATTTAAAACACAGGTTACCTTGTTAATGGCTGCTACTGCACCCCTCCCCACCTCTCACTGCGCTGAGCACTGCTGAAATGAAAGTGAATGATTTCAACTAAGATAAAAAAAAATATTCAAGCCATATGAAAACAACCTAATCATTGCTATCTCAGTAGTGCTCAAATCTTAAAAAAGAACAATTTTTTTTACACAATTAAAAAAACAAAAAATATGCAGCATAACAAAAACTGCAGAATCACAGAATTGAGTTACTTAGGAGCTCCAAAAAATGACCCTACTAAAGGTCAATATTCAGGACAATAATGACCCAAATAACAGAATTGAATATAAGTTGCTTCAACGGGAGTACAAGAATGACCCGTAAGAGGGTCTATGTGTAAGACTATAATACCCTAATTAACAAAAATTGCAACATGAACATATATTCAAAATAAGATCAAGGGGGGGGGATAAAAAATATAGTCATCAACAATCCTATGTTTTATCGTGGAGACCTCCTATCTGGAGGGCTAGGGTGTGCCTCACAGGCTATATCAGTATTGGTAAGCACAAGAGGGATGGGGAGGGGTACAGCAGTGGCAATTAATGTGGGAAAATTTATTTTTTAAGTATATATTTTCAGGCTAAAGATTTGCTTTGCTTCTGTTTGCACGTGTATTTTTAATTGTGAACTAAACAATTATTTTAACATGGTGAGTGCATAAATTGTCCCTTTACTGTACCCTTTACTCTTTTTTACTATAAATACATTGCAAACGAACCCCTAGAGGAAACGTCATTGAAAGAAAAAGGCAGTTCACATAAGAAATGTGCACTAAAATTCTATAGCTCACATTTTCACATAACAGTGAAAATTTGTGAATTTAGTACAGTTGCTGCTGCTGAAAAATGGCAGTTTGGGATATACTGCTACACATTGGCTAGAAATGTACAAGACTAAAACAGCAAGAGGCTAGTTAAAAAGGAAAAACATGTCTAATTCTAATATGTATCATAGAGGAAACAATAGTATTTCTGGGCATAGAGTGCTATAATGCTCTTTATCTCTTTTCCAATGTTTTTAGGCTGTTTGGCTTTTTTGCCACAATCTGGGACCTATTTAGTTTTGTTAACCGCAGAGAGCTGCAATTATGAATTGTGAATCCTTTTGTTGGTATATCCATTTAAGGATCATAACTGAGATCATAACGCATTAAGCAGCATAAAGGAATTAAATGTTGGAAACGCTCAAGTGCCTTTCTTTTCACAGAGAAGGATAAAAAAAAAATCAAGTACAGTAAAGCATTCAATTTGAAAGCAGTTTTGATGTTTAGTTGTCAGTGGCTGCTTTTACAACACTGGAGACACTTAGTCTGGGAACAAATCATAATTCATAGCAAACGTTGGTACAGGCCCAAGAAACTTCTAGAAAATGCGTCTTGCTTTATTGAAAGCTGATATCTTAAAAGCTGTTGTCAAACAGAAAAATATAATGATTAGGTTATGATGCAGCTGAAAACAGCATTTCATGTTTAGACCCAACAGAAATGTGAAGGTTGAATTATAAACCAAATACTTCATTTTATTACCCACATTTAACCATCATATTTTCGTTTTCTCAGAAGATAAGAACAAACATGCTGTTGAGGCCTCATAATAATTATATAGTTGTATATAATCTATAACTCTTTCCAAGAGCAAAAAGAGAAAAAAATCTCTAGAGACCACTCAGAATATAGAGGTTCCAACAATGCTATGGATTCTGGGTAGTGACTTTTTACCATGAAACCCTTTAATAGAAACATAATGTATAAATACTTACTTCTTTGTTAATTCTGTAAGATAATTTTGATTGCAGAAAATATAAAAGTTCAAGGTTTAAGGGCCTCATTCAATTGCGATCTGGCCAATTGAATAGGGCTCTATATAAGCATAGAGCATTTTTTTTTACAGAAATTTTTAGTTAGTGATCTTCTATCCAAAAGCAAGGTCTTCACAAACTAAAAACTTCTGTAAAGAAAATATGCTATGTGCTTATATAGAGCCCTATTCAATTGGCCAAATCGCATTTGAATGAGGCCCTAAGCTAATATAGACTAAGCTATATTTCTAAGTACATTCTCAATTCATTATGCATCTTCATGATAGGGGAGTGTTGGGTGCAAGTTTTTATGTAAAACACTACAGTATTGACTATTAGCCTCATTAAATTGCTGCGTTTTTTAGATCCGGGGTCGCAAGTGGAGGTCTCAAGTTACTTTGCTATTCAATTGCCTTCCGTTTGCGGGCTCTGACCGGCAATTTTTAGCGATTTGTCAAATCGCAAGTTACTTCCCTCAAAGCCTTTGATCTTTCATGGCCACAGGAATTTGGAATCCAACCTCCATATTTGAAGTCCTACGGGCTTGAATAACAAGTTACGGGCTTGGAGGTCATTCAATCCTGTAGGAATTTGGACGGAAATTAAACATGAAATAAAGTATTATATTTAGGCGATGTGCGAGCTTGAGAATGTTGTGCTTTTAATTCTAATGTCACTGATTGCGTTCCCCAACATTTACAGTGCTGGATTGATTTTATATTTGCATTTAAAGTGCTCCGATTTTTCGGACTTGAACCATGGCTTGCGTCTGCCATCATGTTTAAGCCCGCAAATGCTACTGTCGAGAGCACGGTTTCCGCGACCGTCGACTAACCTGCGGGCTCAGCCAATTGAATAGCATCTTAAATCGAGCCAGAAGCAGGCCCGCAAACGTAAGTCCTACTGTTTTGGACTTACAATCTCCAATTGAATAAGGTTCTATATTAGGATATTTTCTTTCCTAAAGTCACAACAAATATGTTATACAGCTGTGCCATGAGGATCATGATGAATGATTATTTCCATAATAATAATAATGAGCTCACCTTCTGGATTGCTACCTTGTTGTGATGAAGGGGCTTGTGTACCTCAATGAAGCTGTGAGCAACACCAGGTAGGGTCTTCAAAGATGGGCAGGGGTCGGACATATCGATGTCCATTGGAGAAGAAACTGGGAAACCATTCCTGTATATTTCCCATGAAAACCTTATAGATGAGCACAAACAGACTGCGAGCTGCGGTCCATAGGGTCATCGTGAGTCGGACACAGAACTGTATATTCACTGCATACAATAAGCAGAAGTACAATACAAAATAAAAATCCCAAATGTTCCTTCATCGTACTTGATACTGTATTTATAGACTTTGGGTCACCTGAAACAAAAAAAGGTTAAAAAAGGAAATAGGATCAGAGAAGGAAAGAAAATATTCATCAGACAGAAAGTGTGAAAAGTCTGATTGTAGAAATGTACGGTAGGTCAGAGTAATAAGATGCACATACTGTACAATAGATTACATACAACCTTGGTTGACAAAACATTAGAAAACTCTGAGCCAACCAGTTTAAAGATAAATGGCCCATGTTTTAGAAGCTAAATTACGATACAAAATATAGTTAATATGTTTATCTTTTTTTAAATAATATGCTTCTTCTGGAAGACCTTCTCACTCTTCATGTGACCTAAAGTAAAATCTAGATTCAAGTCTAGATTCATTATCATGAATTTGTTTCCCAAACCTGTGTAATGTTGAGGAGTTATTATTTTTTTCAAGGATTGAGATGCCTCTCCAATATAATATCCTCCTTATGGAACATAGATATAAATATTATATGGTACTTTATTATCTTTAACAATGTAATTATAATTTGGCTAAAAGCTAGGCTGTTCCTTAATAGACTAACTGGCTTCTAGATTTCATATTCATTACTTCTGAGAGTCCCCCTACACTGTCTGCAGGAAATCAGACTTTCACTTACCTGCTATATGCAATGTGTTTCTTCCCTTCCCTCTCTTTTTTCTAGTTATAGAAAAATTCTATATATTTTTGAATCTACATCTGACGAAGTTCACTTTATTTTAATCAGTTAGCTCTCCTTGTACCAAGCACATTACATTAAAAGAGGCCATGCTCCTATATTTGACATGATACTCTACAAACAGCTGATTACTTCCCCATGCTGCATAGGGAAATACCAGCTATGTATGCTATATGCTTTCCTAAAAAAAGAATATATATGTTTATTTCCCCCCTCTGCCCCATGTTCCTATACCAGGGGAGATATTCAGCATAATCAAAAAATGGCAGATTGCTATGTTGCAATCCAACATATTTTCTTATAGAGCTGGGGTATTCTTACCACCCGTCTCCCAATGGTACTCACCCCCTCTGGTGGTCCATTGAAAGGAGAACAGTGGTGGCATAGGGGTAGATCCGTAGTGGCATCACCTTCTTCTTACCTCCTGTGCTTTCTTTGTGATTCTGTTATTTGTGAGGAACTATGTGACATCATATCTGACTTCACACTTGACGTCACATAACACTGCCCCTGTAGACCTCCGTAGCGCCATCCACAACTTTTTGATCCACCAAACAGAAACTCCACACAAAGTAAGAAGATAATGATGATTATGGTGCACAAGCAAGAGACAACCCAAATGATCACCAGAGTGTCCTTTGGGTTAAAAATGTGGTAATGGAGAGAGAAGTGAAAGCCAAGAGAGGGAAAAGATGAGAGAGAGGCATAGAGAGAGAGAATGGAAAGAAATAGATGTGAGAGCGGGAGAAGGGGAGAGGGGAGAAAGATTCAAGGTAGTGAGAGAATGGAATGGGAGATATAAAGGTGGGTGAGAGACAGAGATAAAGTGACATAAGAGGGGAAGAGATAGAAAGGATGAGGAGAAACAGAAAAAAGGGGACATAGAAAAGGGGGATAGAAAAGAGCAGGAGAAAGAAAGGAGGAAGAGAGAAAAAAAGGGAAGAGAAGGGTAGGGTGAAAATGAGAGAGGAAGGAGAGACAGAAGGAAAGGGAAAGATAAAGAAGAATTGTGAAAAAGAAAAACAAGAGACGAGAAGGGAAGAGAAAAGGGAAGGGGAAAGACTATAGAGAAGAAAAAGATAAGAGGAGAGGGTCGAGAGAATGGAGAATGGGAAATGAGATGGAGAAACAGAATGGAAAGAGAGAGAGGGAAAGGAAAATGAGAGAATGGAGGAAAATAGAGAGAGGGAGAGATAGAAAAAGAGAGGAGGGCAGACAATGGAGGGGGATGGAGAAAAGAGAGGGGGAGATGGGAAGGGGAGACAGAATAAGAAGGGAAGAGACAGAAGAAAGGAAGAAAAGCAAATATATACTGTTATTCACTTATTTTGATGTTGGAATTATCTTTTCTGACAAAGCATGTGTGTGTTTGAGTTCGGCAGAAAAATTTACTCTTTCCATTTTGATTGTTGGAAAATGCAAAACTGCATGTATTTGGCATGAGCATATCCAGATAACCCATGTATTTTAAATTAATTGTTACTTACAAAGATAAGATTGACTTTGTTAAAAAACAGAGAGCACAAAAGTTTTTTTTTATCATGCATATAATTTATTTATTTTTAATGTGACATACTGAACATTTTTTTTTCCCAATATACACTTATTATTTTATGTATTGATGTTTATGATTGGAATATAACAAGGGAAAATTAGAAATTGTAACTGGGCAGCAATTTGCAGAAATCAGCCAGAATATGATTTAATCATTAACATGCACTTATACGGAAAGCAATAACCGATCAAGCACAATGTGTAGTCGACTAATCTTGCTCAAGTTAGTATAAATTATCATTTCTACATTAGTAGAATTTTGATTTTATTTTGTGTTTTTTTCAGCACTTATATACAATTACTTTGTGTAGGTCCATGCTTAAAATGTACTCATAAGGTTGCTTGTATGTTAACGTGATATTAATGGAAGATAATTAGCAAGTAGACTCATGTTGAGCATCTCTTAAAAGCCCGGCTTGACTCTAGGATTCGTGCCAGAAAAATGCAGTATCATTAAAAATATTACCTTTAGGGGCTAGGGTTAGCTCCCTCTCCTCTCTGAAACGAGGTAAGAGACCTATTATCAAGTCTTCTGATTTATAGTTTCTCATCCCAAGGGGTGAGATTGCATCCTTTACCAATTTAGCACTGTTTTTAGCTGTTAGGAGAATAAAATTGTTGTAAAACCATTGATAATCACCATAAATATGTAGGCCAATAAAATGTTGAAACTTTGACTTTTTGTTAAAGTATTAAAATGTTTATTATTATAATAATTTACTAAAAAAGTTTTTTTTTTGCTTCGGTTTATGTACCAAGAGAGTAATTCTGAACAAACAAAACACAATCTTCCCATTTAATGCAGTATTTTTGAAGATGGCAATACTAAATGTTCTACTAATCTATTTAGAGAAAGACATCATCTTCTGTGTGCTTTACCCAGATGGTGTGCGAACCACATGGTATGAAATGTGAGAGGTTAAATCCTTTTTACTGTACATTATACTAATTACTGCAGATCCACAGAGGTCTTGGCACATGCTCAATCATGTGAATCTGCAATACCTTTGGCAACAAACTCATCCGTCTCAGTTACTTACAGAAAAAAGATCAAGTAAACTTTAATATTGTTTTATAATACGCGTACACACAATTTCTTTTTTTTTTAATGGAGATTTAGTTTGGTGGTTGAATATATGTTTTTTATAATGTATAATACATTGGTGGGATAGGATATTTATATATCATAAATATATGCAGATCCATTGGTTACATATTTAAAAAAGTTTTTACTCAAAGGGATGCTCACTTACAGTATGTTAAGGTGATGTTAATGACAGCTAATTAGCATGTTGACTCATGTTGAGCATCTCTTAAAAGCTCTGCTTGACTCTAGGATCCACGCCAAGAAAAATCCAGGGATTGACTCTCATAACAATTAATACATACTCAGTACTAAGTATACAAATTGCACATTTTTGCAGGGGGGTGATGGTTCTGAGACACTGAAAGACATTTATTAGTTATGACAAACTAAAAAAAGTCTGTAAAACATTAAAATACGCAGGTACATTTGTAATAGCATAACTCAGTTTTGCACATTAAAAATTAGCCCTGCAAATGTTGAAAAAAAGACAAATAATGAACTGTCAAATATATACTAAAGACTAAACCTAAGCACATAATGTTTTTAAGAAACTATAAATAATAATTAATGACATGAATTAATATTTTTTTCTACCGTTTTATTTTCTTGTCCCTCTATATAAGAAATGTTTTCTATAGTTAATGATACATATTAATGGAGCAATATAAGACTTGCTCATAAATGTAGAACCTTTTTTGACAAAACCATGAAAAACAAATATACAGTATAGCATTTGACAGCTATTTCATAATTATAGTTAATAGGTTTTTTTTTGACCCAGAAACCTATACCATAAGTTATTGCTTTGGGGTAGAATTGCAAAATACATATTAACCTCTACTATATATATTTACCCCTACTGGTGCGCTATCTTGACGTGATGAAAGGGCCTGTGTACTTCAATGAGGTTGAGAGCTATACCATGTAGGGTCACCAAAGATGGGCAGGTCATAGAGGAGAGGTCAGACAAATTGTGGGCCACTGAAGATGGAACTTGCGACCCACGTCAGTATCTTTGCCATTAAAACCTTATGAATTAGCACAACCAGACACAAGATGTGCCTGGCATGCTACACTCTGTAAGGACACAGAAAGTCAGACACGACTGAGCGACAAAACAAACAAATATCCTTTTTTTTTTTAAATCATATTTTTTTCAGCTTTTTAAAAAAGTCACATTAAAAGAACACCACCATTTTAGACAAACAAGACAGTCAGTTGTTAATGTTAAAATAAATGACCTCACAGAGATAAACACAACAACTTCTTTGCAGCTTGGCTTAAACTATCCCGTCCTTCTCTTTATCTAAAGCATGAGAAAGCAAGGCCCAATCTAGAGGAAAACAGGTGCAAGACTACGTCTACAGATATTAGTATATGATGAGTGAAATACAATAATTATATTAGGTATGAAAATGCCATATTATAGATATGTTTAGAATATATCAGTAAAATAGCATGACATAGTTTATTCTGGGCCCAAAATTCAGTGGAATCCTTAGGAAGTGTATCAATCATTTGAACAAAACACAAATTATTTTCTTGTGGGGTGGTTTAACCATTTATACCAGATACTTGTAAAACTGAATCTATATTCTCCCACCGGATATGGAGTTCAGAGAATGTGGTACCCACTTGCGATGTGGACGATGTTTATTCATGATTGTGTGAGCAGTTGTTCCTTTTAGACATTATATACAAGTTTGGATTCAGCTGGAGGACTCCTGCTTATACTGTTCCCTATTTAAAGCATACTGACTATTTGAAACGTGGCTTCACTAACTTGCATCTTCATTAGGTTTTCTATGTAATTTTAAGGGCTTCAAAAAGATGTGAGGCTCCCTCAGTAGAAACCATGGAAGAAGGAAGGTACATAACAATGGTCAACTACTATGAATCCAGCAATGGTGGGGCCATTGTCATGGTGACACCATATGTTCATTTCTTGCTATTTCTATTTACAGGCCTCTTTAGTTCTGCTCCAGGTGGCTGTTGTACTTTGAAGGTCTCCTGGAAACAATCTGATACAAACATCTGCTGGATCCTTT
>CM050165.1:396614493-396691993 GCA_027410445.1 Discoglossus pictus
AGTGCCCAGGCAACAGTAACTTACACCTCAGATCAGGTTCAGCTGTGTCAATGCCAGCTGACATATCCCAATGCCAAGACTTCCCTAGGTTTAACTAGAAAATGGATCTCGTTCTCACCTCCTTAGGTCTCACAATATCATGAGCGGGCAGTTAGACAGCTCTCGCCCTCACCAATGAAAAAGGAGACATATGAAGTCATAAAGACTGAACAGGTAAGTCCGGCCTGATGATGCTGGCAGTCTAAATCGCTTAGCTGGGCTGGAGGGAGTAAGCAGAGCAGGAGAACCCAGTGCAGGAACAAGAGAGGCAGAAATATCAGGAGGACAGGGAAACACATGGGAGAGAACAGGAGGGGACGGAGAGGCAAGTCTGGGCAGCAGGAGGGTTAATAGTGGCAAGCCACTCTGGTGATCATAGTGAAAGCAGCTTCCCTAAGCTGTGCAATTATTTGATCCAACACTGGATAAGCCATGACAGAAACTTAAGGAAGCGTGGGGACTTCTACTTGCCATGGGCTACAGCTCAATGTGCTTAACCCCTCCTCACCATACTCTATATTTATTAACTCCTCTCACTGCCATCCAATCACCACCCTTATTCCTAGGCAGAGTCAAAACCCACTCCCTCCACTGTGCTTGTAATCTTGTCTGTTTAACACACAAGATAACAGGTATAGAGCAGGGAAATAAGAGCTGGAATGTGAGCACCTGTTTCTTAGCATCTTCTACAAGAGGCAATAGGTTGAGGAGATAATATAAGTAAATTATTTGATAATAGGGCAAGTATTAGAGGCAGATGACCATGGTTAAAATCTAATGTTATGAGCATATTGTATACAAACCTTTAGCTAAATGAAATATGTCATATTACAAAGCACATCATAGGTGTGATCTGATTCCAATATACTAATTTAATAACTCATATATATGGGAAGAATATCTTATTTATAATTCAATTAATTAGTAGAGTATCACATATATAGTTCTCAGCAAAATGGGTTGTTGCTAACGCTTGCGGGCTCGCATCACTCATTACTATGACCACGTATGAATTAGGCAGGGAGCGCCAAAGGTGCTCACTGCGCTGGTGTATATGAGCTCCGTAGGCGCTCATCCCTACAACCATAAGAACTACACATCAACACAAAACTCAATTACACAATTCAGAATGCGAGATCCGTAGCAGTTTGAAAAATCTCCTTAAAAAATTTCGGCCCATAACAATTGCCACAAGGCGATCCGCGGCACTTAGGAAATAAAAATACGAGGTCCAAAAAATACGAAGTTAACCTCCTAACCTCGCACATACAAAAACAACAATAACATCACCAAAATTAGCAACAAAAAAAAACATCACTCACAGCATGAGGGGACAGCCACGATATCTGGGAGTCAGGTTGCATGACAATTGAACCACAATTTGCCGAGTTTCCACACACGAAAATCGCCTAAGCGACAAAAGAATGGCGGACAAAAAAAACAAAAAGAGGCTACACGACCAATAAACAAGCAAAAACACGCCAGACACATAAGACTTCTACAAAAGAGCGTATGAGGTATAAAATACACTATTAGGGAGGACGCAACACAATCACATACACATACACAATCGCCGCCATTTTACAACACTAACTTGCAACTAATAACATTACCATTCCAAACTGCAGAATTACACATCTAGACAAACGGTTTACTCTCGCGCACGCAGCCTACTTATACTACACAATTCACACATTGCTGACACTTACACCTCAGCTCAGCAAGAGTGCGAATGTACATTGTATGCTGCAGGAACATCAAAAAATATTGTTAGTTCTTCAGGATATTGCTTGATGCATATATTAAATACAAATAGGTAAAGTATATTCATTTATGATTTTATTCATTCATTAATTATCATAAAAAAATACATATAGAGAAAAAAAGAGGACCAGGCGACAGGATTGCAATAAACGTTTAGTGCGCGGCTCACAATGAGCACCGAGGGTGCTCAGAGGAGCAAAAGTATACCAGGGGAAAGGCTTGCAATGAGCGCCAAAGAAGCTCAGTGCGGCCCTTTCAATGAGCGCGGAAGGGGCTCAGATGACCCAAAAAACACCAACCGAGAGGCTCCCAATGAGCGCTGTAGGTACTCAGACGACCAAAAGACTTACTTTGTGTATCAAACAGCCTTACCTGCCTTACAATTTTGTGACCTTAATTTTTTGACGGGCAAGTCACTAGTTTAATATAGTGTTAGAAGACCCACCTTTGCCTTTATTGTACAGGTACATTCACGGTGACTGAATAGGGCACACATAATATACACTTACATCTGAATATACCATAAACAATAAACAATTGTGACACATATAATTGACTACACAGACCACACATGGAATGGACGGAGCATACAAATCAGACTGTACAGATTTATCTTAATGTGAGGTAAAGCTCCAAGCCAGAAGGAAGTCCTGAAGACAGACAACATGGAAACCATTATAAACAAGTCGATTCAGCTTAAACTCAAGCTTTTCTATGTAATATTTTGTATGCTAATGTCTTACATAGCTGTTAATATTGTTAGTATGATAAATACCTCCCAAACTTTTATAAATGGTTCATACTATTCTCTTGTATTCTGTTTGGGAGTGCTGAACCACCACTTCAATTAAAGGTAACACGATTGGAAAAGAAAAAGAGTATAGTAGATGATTTAAGTGGTTTTGATTTTATGGCAAAGTTTGTGGTTGTATATACTCAAATTAATTCTAGCAAGTGGATGGAGGCTAAGAACAGCATTTACTGTACTGAAACTACCAAGGAGAGGTTAGGAATATCGCAGTCCTTCAATATTTTAAAATGATTGCTTAAATTGGTCATTTTAGATGCTGATTAAATAGAGAAAAAGCATTAAGGAATATTTTTACTGAAGCCTTCATATGCCAAATGTTGTTTGATTTACTGTATGTAGACATATGAAGATAAACTATACCTGCCATATGACATGACAGATTGATAGTTGTTTTTAATACTGTTAAGATATAAATTGCTTAAAAAAAAGACTTTATTATTTTCTTTACTCTGTTTTTAATAAGTTTCTTAAAGTTATTTTAAAGTATTTCTGAACAGCTCAGCTGCCCCAATCCTAATGATGCCAGCTTTTTTTATACATATGCATCCTCAACTTATTCCATAGGGCTGTACATGGGATTAGAATAGGGAAAAATACAATGTTAACAAAACTGCAGAAAATGGAGGACCCTGTTTTGAGCTTAGAATATTTGTAGAAAGTGCTATTTCCAGTTTTCGCCTTTGCTTTTTAGTCAGAGAGGTAAGGGATCTAATAGAAGGTAATTCGAGATGAATGGCTCTAGTATGTAATATGTTATATGCCTTTAGTCGTCAGATAATATAACCTGCAAATGGAAATGTCAGGTGAGGGGCCTGGGTTAGGAGATATATCTCCAGAAGCCTACAGAATAAGGAGAGAGAGGAGATGGGAATGGGACTTGCAGAAGTGTTTCTGCTTAAGAGCTTTAGAAGAGGGAGTAGATAGTGACTGGAGGAAGGAGAGTAGCTCATGTGAGCATAAAAAGAGGAGAGAAGAGCATGGAAGGTGAGATGGTTATGGTGGTTATGATGGAAAAGTTGAGAAAACCCTGAGGAAGGAGGTTAAGAGAAAGGAGAAGGCAAAAGGAAACATTGTGTAAATGTTTAAATAAGAATAATAAGCAGGTGTTGCTAATTTATCAGCTTTAAGAAATATGTGTGACTCAAACTAAGAGTAACCAGAGGCGGGTGGGTGAGGGTCAGGGAGGGAGGGGATTAGTTTCTATCATTATCTATCTATCTATCTATCTATCTATCTATCTATCTATCTATCTCCCACAGTGATGTGGGATTAATAGATTTTATAAATTTTAATGTAAATGGTATCAGGGGCATTTTTAGGGTAGTTGAGGACAAAATGAAAGACAATTGTTGTAATCAAATTGTTGACCAACTGAGCTTTAAGGTCCTAGGAATATGGAAGATTTCTGAACATCACTAGGAAAATAATATACCTATGCATCTATTTACCTTTATGTACCTTATATTATTAAAAAATAATATAAAATAAAGTACATAAAGGTAAATACAGTAGATAAATAGGTATATTATATTCCTAGTGAAATCCAGAAACCATCCATGTTCCTTTAATGTGGTGCGGTTAGCATGGCTATCAACCCTCTATGCAGCTCTAGGGGTTGATCGGTAGACTTTGAGATATATAGGGGGATGGTAGTATACATCATCCCCTTTAAATATTTTATTTGAAAAAATATAATGTTATTTTCTTTTTACCACCCATCCCCATGTGAGTACAATTAACATTTTTAATCCCCCCTTTCTCTCTCCCTCAACCCCTTTCTCTCTTCCCAGATTCCCTTTACTCTGCCCTAATCTCACCTATCATCCTTATCTATCCACCTCAAACCTCTCATTCTCTCACTCTCATCTGCGCCACCACCTCTCACAGAAGAAAATAATATATAATTTTCCATATGTGTATATGGTATATGTGTAACAAGCTGATAGGAGCCATGATTTAACAGATGCATAGTAAAATGTTGCAAGTGTTTCGGGACTCGTAGGTAAGAAATACATCCTGAATCCCTGTCACTGAAAGAATTAAAGGGATATGTGATAGACTTAAAATGTGATATACAGCAGGTTCAGTATGTGCAGTAGCATGTCCAAGATAAGATACATATACACATGAGCAGTGAATGAGTTAACAAACAATTTACCCATATCTGATTTGGGTAAATTCATTCTTATTATCTGCTGTCTAACCAGCTAAAGCTTTACAGTATTTAACAGATTCAGCTGGTTATTGGCTTATTGTACACACACTGCTTCAGCCAGATACACTTTTTGCAGTCACTTTAGGGGTTAAATACTGTAAACAGAGCTCCCCAGCTGTTTTGCACTAGCTCAAGGCCAGTATCATCCAACACTTAAAAATAAGATTGATAGTGTGTTTGAGCTCATTTATATGAGATTAGCACTGTCATAGACATGTGTATTTGAGATACCTGAGCCCCTTTTCAATTGAGCATTTGTTTGTTACTGGAGCCCATAATGTAGCCAGTAAACTAATTTGCTATTCAATTGGCGTCTTTTAGCTACCCGCAAACGATTTGCGGGTTACAAGCTGAAAATCCCTGCGGTTGTCAGGACACGGCAAGGTCGATAGTGCCTCAAAATTAAAGACTGTGTCCCACTAGGGAATAAATCTCTTGACACCAGCTTGGAGGTACAAATGGCCACAGCCCTTTATTGATAAACATATAACTTACAGCTGGGGAAGGAGAAGCTAGGCCATGGGGGAACCCTATAACCTAAGCACTTGCTTAGGGGCCCAACTTTTCTCAATTGGCACACCATCCTAGGGTAGGGGCGCTCCCTTTTCCACCACTGTGCCGCCCGCCATCCGCTGTGACAAAACATAAAATAAGAACAAAACCTGAATCTTAAAACATTATACACATTCTTGTTTATTAAAGTACAATGTATTTTTTATTTGATTGATTCTTTCTTCTTTTTCTTTTTCCTTTTATATATATATTTTTTATTTTTATTTTTTTTAATTATCACTTTCCTTTTTTTAAAAGGAACAAAACAATAACCATACAGCACAATATAACCTATTAACATGCCACTTGCCAATAAACAGAATGGATAAAAACTAACCTGAACTTCCACCCTCTAACATCCTAATTCCCCCAGCCCTTTAATTCAGGGAGGCATGGTGGTTGTCTCCTTGCTGTCCGGCTGCCAAGATGGCGCCCGCACAAGCGACAATTATCACCGCCCAACCATCTGAGCGTCATCCAATGAGCAGCCGGCAGCTATCTCAGCCCTGTCAAGGTCCCCTGCGTGTAGGACCTGCGGGGACTTCAAAATCGCAAGTCCAACCCATCTAAGCCTTTGATATTTTAAGCCCGTAAATGTTACAATCGCAAATCGCTATTCAATTGCTACAATTCCCAAAGCCCGCAAATGTTTTCACACCCGTAAATGGCAAATGTAGAAGAAAATCCTACGAGTACTTGATAGGCCTTGCAAGGGGGTTAAAAACCTGATCGTAGCAGTGTAAATGCAAATAAAAATCAATACTGCACTTTAAAAGACGGGGGAAGCGAGGAAATACATTAGAATTAATTGCACAACAGTCTCAAGCTTGCAAATCTGCAATAACAAATTATTTTTATTATGTTTTATTCAAGGAGTTAATACATATCAGGCCACCCACATTGACTAGAACAGCACAGTCATTCATTTTTATTATTTTGTACATCGCATATCGAACTTCTAAATGCTAATTGATTGACGTTTAACCTCCACGTTTTACTGACATAATGATGACGGTCTCATTTACTATTGACTGTTTCTAAATTAGTAGTTATGGCCTTGCCTAGATGATCAGGATTATGCCCTAAAATGCTACTTACGGGTGCATGGGTTACAGTTTAGGCTTTCCTCCAGGTAGTTGAGGGCTTGATTAGTTTAATGGCTCTGTAACTGTTGCAAAATTTGCAGCAGTTACAGAGCGATTAAATTGATCAAGCCCGCAACTACCTGGAGGAAAGCCTAAACCGTAATTAAATGGAGGCCCTGGTTTTGAGTTTTCTATCATATTTTTGTATACAAATTGAATACTGTGCACATTGCATTTGCTGCTACTACAGTACAAGATCAAGGGCACTATTACATTCCAAGCCCGCATTGGCCATCGTACAGCCTGTATGTCTGCAATTAAATCAGAAAAGCCTTCAAGGACATGGCCAGAATCAAAATCCTTAAACCATGCTTTGGCTCGTATTTCCGGGCGTGAACATGATACATTATTGAAACCCGTATTTATGGGTTTAGACGGAGTCAATAGTAAAAGAGATCTTCATCATTATGTCACTAAAACATGGAGGTTGAATTTCATTCACCTACGGTTTTGAAGTCCGAGTTGCGATCGGACCCACATTCCAGAAATAATGCAATATGAAAAAAGTCAATAAATATAATATTCTAGTCCATGCAAGTTCTATTGTATGTATTAACACATTGATTTTTGTGATTGATAAAACACGGAAATTAATCATAAAAAAAGTATTTTTTATTGCAGATTTGCCAGCTTGAGTAATTTCAAATACAGTAGGGTGTTTATATTTGCTTTTACAGTGCTACAGTCAGGAGTTTAACCCCCTTGCTGGTCCTCTCTAATCCTGGCAGGATTTTTGGCTACATTAGCCATTTATGGGTGTGAAAACAGTTACAGGCTTGAGGACTTGTAGCAATTTAATAGCGATTTGCGATTGTAACATTTACTGGCTTGAAAGATCAAAGGTTTAGCTGGGTTGGAGTTCCGATTTTGGCAACAGCTGCTGTTTTTCAGCCTGTAACCCGCAGATCGTTTGTGGGTAGCTTAAAGAGGACAATTTAATAGCCGTAACATTTGCTGGCTCCTTTACAGGCTTCAGGAACTACAATTTGGCGAATTTAATAGGGGCCCAAGTATCACAGGATAAAATATTTAGGTCTACTTGCTAACCAATGGCTTTGTGTTGCCATATACATTATTACCTTAAAGTGATGAAATGTCTTTCAGCAGAGGGTTCCTTACTAATACCTATGTCCCTGGCTAGTAATTTCTCAAGACAAAGACTCGGGTTTGTAGTATAAGGAGGAGTGCCATTGTTAAATGTAACTACAAAGCTAAACCTAAAAAGGTAAGCTGCTTCTCTCTTATCATTCATATCCTTTGTCCATTATGGGCTAAGACCATTTAACCTTGTGTGCTCATTGTGTATGTTCTCTGCCCAGTGTATCAGCTGGGACCTGAGTGTGTGCCTGTCAAATATTTTACAGATTTGTATCCTGTGTTATATTTATCTATTGATTAGTACATGTTCTGTTATATGGACAATCATACAACCCAACACCTGTGCTGTTTTCTCCTACCAAGCTCAGGTAGACACAGGAACTTTGCACATATGTCATTAAATACTTTGTGATTTTACGGCACTGGTGACATTATGCTGCCCACTTCATGTTCACACCACCTTCTGTAAGGGGAAGTTTCACCTAAATACAAAAAATGCGTTTTTAAATATATGTTTAAATAGCTTAAATATATGTGCAAAAGTAACATAATTTATTGTTTATTGCTAGAAGACCTCTGAATGTAAGGTGACGTGAACTGATGAAGAAAACTGGAAACTCATTGTAACTGCCACAACTTAGAACTGCAGTCTGATTGGCTGTTAATCTGTGTCTTCAATTTGTGACCCAATCAGCTCAGCATTCTAAGTGTCATTGACAAAAATCAAAGCTAAAATGGTGGCTACCCTTCTCCACAAACATGACTAAGTAACTGGCAAACTATATAAGTTTCATAATTTTACTTATATGGTTAAGCTTCTGTAGGAATGCTCTTTTATATAAAAAAATATGTTTAACCCAATCATAGAAACGTACATATTTACTAAGCTATATTATCAGTTCTTACACCCATCCCAACAATCAACCCTAAAAATATCCCCAGATTTCATTCAGATAATGATCTCAGCATAAACTATGGAGGTTGGCCTTTCTACCTCTACCCCTCTTCTCATTTTACCTTCTCGTGCCTTACTTTGAAATGTGGCAACTACTGAATAAAGAAAGTGGTTACAATAAAATAAAACTAGCATCACTGCCCTTCCTCCTTGTATAATGCATATTTAAAAGATGATTCATACATTTTATATATAAGAGTCTCAGTATTACCATATTCATACATATACAATGTTTATACTCAATATTTCCATAATTTATTAACATTTCAAATGATTGCAAATATTTAACCAGTATAGGAAGTAATAAATGTTCACTAGTGATGGCATCCCTTTCATCTGCTTACAGTATATCATGTACAAGAGACACAGGGACTATATGAAGTGTAAACTAAGACATCTATTTATAGGAACCCTTTATACTGATCACCAGCTTTGTGTAACTTCAGAATTTTAGGACTTTTGAAGTAGAGTTCAATTTGTTTAGTTAATTATCAATAAAAGAAATACTTGTAGACAAAAAATCATTAATGTTTTTACATTTAAATCTGAAGTTAAGTTTTCTGGTATTCAGATAACTTGCAGCTCTCAACCACCAGGGTGTCCAAGGGGTGGGAGAGGATCTTCCCTGGGGATTGCCCTGATATAAGACTATTTGTTGTCCTAATAGCATTGTTTATCTGCCACCTTCCTTGAAGTGTCTATTGTAAGTTAATCTACACCATACAGAAAAAAATGTGGGACAATCATCTGGGCATATCATCTTTCATCCAGTGGAGAGAAGCACCTAAGCTAGAGGCAACTATACTAAATTTAAATGTAAGTTTTAAAAGCTTTATTGAATTAATTTTGTTCAAATCATGATTGTATGGCTAATCAGTTACTAAATAAAAAAATAAAAGCTTACAGCCTTATTAAATTGCGATTCTGTAAATTTAAAAGGGCTCTATATAAGCACAGAGCATATTTTAATTACAGAAGTTTTTAGATAGTGAAGCCCTTGCTTTTGGATATAAGTTTACTAACTAAAAACTTCTGTAAAAAAAATATGCTGTGTGCTTAGAGCCCTTTTAAATTCACCGAATCGCAATTTAATAAGGCTGTTTGTATTCAATTCTGGGATAATGTACAAAAGTACTAAGGGCAGTACATAAGTGGAACATGCATCCAGTGGAATTGTCAGGGTCGAAAACCATTTAAGAAATGTAATTATTTAAGCATAAGGCCAATTAGAGGATTAATTAAGCCACGCCGTTAGATAGGTAGAATGATCAAACCAGAGGAGCCTTTTTGGTTCTTACCTGCCGGCAAATCTTTTACTACAGGGACCTTTTTTGAAATATGTGAAATATTTTTTCTCAACTACAACATGACCTTTTTTGTAAGCCATAAATACTCAGAGGCAAAAAATGATTTACTTGTTTTATATTTAGACAAAATACATTTATTCATTTTTCATATCATTGTTTCTTTGATGTTTTCCGACAATATTTCTGTGGCAGTGAAAGATGCATTTAATCACTGCCTTGCTCAGTGTAACTCTACCCCATGTGAGCCCACATACATAACTTGCACGTGCAACTCACCAACCTCTAATTTTCCCTCCATGTTGGTACTTACTCCCCACATTTATGCACCGCAGGAAAATCAACTTTAAGAGTGAACCAAACCAGATGAAACCGAGATCAGCACAGCTTTGTAGCCAGGTGGTATGGAGTTAACCACTAAAATATACCAAAGAATAGTTACCATGGCAGCTGCTTTATTATGCGTTTCGTGCTTTACCGAAAACAGAAAACTTATGTATATATCATATCAGGATTTTGTATTTTCTTTTTGTTTCATATTTTACTAAACTATATAATATTTTATTTTAATACCGTCTTCTATATATTAATGTCTCATTCTTCCAGATCTTGCACATACCCCGTTTATTCAAGATATATTCAGTCCCTATTAAATCTGCTCTCACAACCTTGTAATATGTTCCATAATCTTACTGCCCTTAGGGTTAAGAACCTTTTTTTGAATAAAACTTGTATCATCTGACAATGTTACACTCCGTCAGCCTTGTCTTAATAAACTAAAAAGGAGGTCCTGACTTTGTTGCATTTTAAAGTAAGTATTATATTTTGTAGGAATAATTTTCATGCAAAAGTGCTCATGCATGTTTTTTTACTGATTGATAGCATAAGTAAGTTTGCAAGTTTTCAATCTTGCAATGTGCTTTGGGGAAAGCGCTATGGACACTGGATACTAAGCTCAAAGACAGGGCCCTCCACTCTTTGCAATGTGTTAATATTGAATTTGCCTGGAACTTAACCCATGTAGGGCGCGTTACAAATAAATGATAATAATAAGTGTGACTTTAGAGACTATTTACTTAAATACTGAAGGGAATCCTTCAATCATATTGCAAGAACTTTAGGGTCTCTTGGATCTCTGATGGAAAAACAATTCTCCCTCCCCAGTCTCACAACCATGGCTAAATTTCATACACTAAGAAATGGTAAAATTGGGTATTATTAATGGACATCTTCTACTGGCTAGTTCTAACTGGGTCACAGTCTAATATTGTCATTACCTAGAGAGAACATACATAGTTGAGATGGAAAGGTAGATTGCTAAAGACTGGATCTGGGCACAAATGGTGCTCTATTTAGTTGGGTATATTCATGGCAAGGACCTAGTGACTCCAAAAGAGCTAGTAAAGACTTCATATATATATAAAGCACATTTTTAAGAGTCTCTATAGCCATTTTCCTAACTCTGTTCTGTTCAGAGTTTGTGAGTGCCCACATGTATTCATGACTACTATACTTTGATTTTGGTGGGGCAATCTATATACTGTTTGTTTCATCACATATTATAACAGTCAAACTACGAATAGTCGTCACACTTTGCGAGCTCGCGTAGCGAGCGACGCAGTTCTTGCGAGCTTGCGAAGCAAGTTCGCATTTGCGGAGGTGGGGGCTCTACGGCGCCTCACGCGCGGTTAAACACCCACACAAACAGAACTTTACCAACAATACAAACCGACGGACATTTACGGACTTAGCAGACAAAAATACAAGACGCGGGCAAAAATACAGACCCGGCAAAAATACAACCTTAACGGCCGAACCGCACGGAACAGAAAACAGTCAAAACACAATAAATACACACACAAAAAAAATTAAAAGCTTACCCACAGCAAGGGGGGGCACCCAGGACCTCTGCAAGTGAAGTTACACCTCCATTTAAGTCCAAATTCACGAGTTTAGACACACAAAAATCCCCTAAGCAAGAGAAAAAATGGCCGCTGAAAAAAACTAAAACGAGGCTACAGGACCCTAAACACGCAAAACAGCACCAAGCACATACAGCTTTTCCAAAAACCCGTACGAGGTAAAGATACACTATTACTAAGGACGGAAAATCATACACACCACCGTAACACATACACATTTGCGCCATTTCTCAATGCGGAAGGACACAGCTACACTAACGGCTTTACCTTGCGCACTCACCACATTTACACTACACACTGGACACAT
Source organism: Discoglossus pictus (assembly GCA_027410445.1). Taxonomy (NCBI): domain Eukaryota; kingdom Metazoa; phylum Chordata; class Amphibia; order Anura; family Alytidae; genus Discoglossus; species Discoglossus pictus. Next base: position 396,626,606 of record CM050165.1, read on the forward strand.
TGCTGACACACCTCACCTCCAGAACCCTGCAAAACTTCAGTGGATGCTGCAGGATCATAGAAACAGATTGTCAGCTCTTCAGCACAATGCTTACTGCATATATTACTTAAAGAATAGGTAAAGTATATTATTTATTAATGTACTCATTATTTCATTGGCATACAACAATACATATACACAAAAAAAACTCTAATAACAAACAAACAAAAAAACAGCCGCGCAATGAGCGCTGAAGGCACTCATTGCGGGGCATGCGATGAGCGCTGAAGGCGATCAGCGCAAGCCTCGCAATGAGCGCCGAAGGTCCTCACGCTAAAAAATGGATAAAACAACATTACCTAACTTACGATTTCATGCCCGAAGTCGCTAGTACATAAATATTAGTTATTCACGAGTAAAGATCTTAATGCAGTGCAACTAAACTGTTTTTAAGGATAGAAAGTAGGTCCCAGACCACCAGGTTTGCTAACCTGTAGCTTAATGCAGCTGATTGACTCATTTCCTTTTTGTTTTGCCATTGAGGATCTTAATACTTATTCTTTTGAACTGTCCCCTATTTTGTAATCTGTTTACTGTATATTTAATGTTTAGTATTTTAGTGTGAACTTTTTTATTTTTCCTGGAAAAAAGGATTATATTTTCTGATAGATTCATATAAAATGAGCACACAAACACACTTTTAGGTAAAACAAAATGAGTTAGATAGTTAATTGATATGTTTTAAAAAGCCTGATTTAATTAGAAGCCCGAATCTCTTGGTATACAGGCCGTATGTCTGCTGCCCTCCTGCAGGTTCGCAGTCTGCAACAATTTCCGGTGCTGTTCAATTGATCAAGCCCACAAGTTACGGGCCGAAAGACAAAAACGTATACCATGCACTCATATATCGCAGTTCAGGGTGGGAACATGATCAATAAAGCAAGGCCTTAACTACCAGTTTCAAAACAGCCAATAGAAAATGAGACCGTCATCATTATGTCAGTAAAACATAGAGGTTACATGTCAATAAATTAGCGTTTAGGGGTCCGATATACGATCAGACTCGCGAAACCGCAAAATACAAAATAATAAAAATGAATGCCGATACTGTTCTAGTCTATGTGGATGGCCTGATATGTATTAACTCAACAGTTCTCAAGATTGATATAACCCTCGAAATGACACATAAAAAAATAATTTTTGATTGGTGATTTGCGAGCTTGAGACTGTTGTACAATTAATTATAATGTCTATCGTTGCTTTCCCCATCATTTACAGTGCAATATTGATTTTTTATTTGCATTTACAGTGCTACAGACATACATGTCTTTAACCCCTTTGCGGGTCCTCTCTAGTACCCGGAGGATTTTCTTCTACATTTGCCGGTACGGGTTTTAAAAAATTTGCGGGCTTGAGGAATTGTAGCAATAGAATAGTGATCGTAACTCTTGCGGACGGGAAAGATCAAAGGCTTCGATAGACTGTAACAACCACAAGGATTCAACCCATAACACGTAGGCCGTTTGCAGCTCGCATAAAAACGCGGGCTACTGTAACTTACAATTTTACAAATTTACCTTTCTGTTAAAGTAATAGTCGTCGTCCCCGTCAGTAAATGGTGAGTAAATATCTCTAGTCTCTTTAGTACAGGGTGAGAGTCAACCCAAAGGAACCAGTTCCCCAAAAAGATTGTTTAAAAATGGTGATATAGTGTGTCACAGTGAACTCTGAGTGTCCTTTAATCCCAATGCATAGTGGTTAGTATGCTATTAAAGGTGGTATATAAAATATAGTAATTAAACTATTCAAAATATGTATTGATTTACAAATGTATAATGTATGATATTCAGTACCTCTCCATGCTGCTTTATTTTGTATGACAGCTGCTCACTTTGTGGGAATCCCTCCCTCATCCTGATGGTATCTCACCAGCCTCAGATGGTCTCCACTAGTCCCTACCTAGACTCCCTTCCTCCTCATCCCTAAATACTTACTTACAAACCACACATGTTCACCAGGGCCATCTCTCCAGGATCTGCAAACAGGTTTCCGGCTGCCCAAACAATCTGGTCTCTCTTCTATACATACTCTGTGTCCTGCCTCACATGCTGCTTTTACTAAACATTACATATTTGCACAGATGTCATACATAGTTACTAAAAAGAGCAAGAAACATAAAAATGTCTTATTTTCTGAACAGAAAAAAACATTACTTATATATTTTTTAGTTATATTTTTTATTGCAAAAAACAATGTTATTTCATGGATCACAGCATCTCAAAACAATTGTAATACATCAAATACAGACATCATCTGATAAACCATTTCTAATAAATAAAGCTCCAATTTTAACTTTGATTCCAGTCTGTAGTCTCATTTTGTGTTATTCTTACAAAACATTGCAACTTTTAAAACCTAAAAATTAAAATAACTTGAATATCTCGAAACATAAGATATTTGTCAGAAACATATATTCATAAGAAACTTCATCTTTTGTAATTCTTGGTTTAATTATAATATATTTTGAATACTGTAACAGATTTCACCATGAACTTCAGGGATTATAGTATTTACAAAAATTATAAATTGCCTTATGTGAATAAGTAAAATGAATCATACTTAAAATGTATATAGCTGTGTATAGCTTTCATTTTGCAAGTCATACAGTTCACTGTCTTATGTTGAAGGACTGTATGACAAAAATATATGTTTAAAAGTAAAATGTGAGTCTGCCTTACATCATATTAATGCAAGAAAATTACAAAACGCTTGTTTTTCATTAAATAAATAAAATGTGATGCCTTGGCTGGTATTTCGAAGCATGCACTGTCATGGAAAATGTTTACATGGGCGGAGTGTTTACATTCCTGTGCATACTATGGAGAATGTGTAGCAAAAGGAGTGAGTGTCAAATTCTAAAAACTCTAATGATAAAAGAAAACCCCTCACCCTCTTTCAGATCTACCTCATGTTGGATAGTTAGTGTTACCAAGCTATCTACAGTTCCAAACTAAAGTTTTAAACTCAAACAAGATGGTATATTCTAGGCACAGAATTTACAAAACTTACGTTTTTATCTAAAAAAATGTTATGCTTATAGCTTACATGCAGACCTATTAATTTGAGCCCCGTAAGTGCAACGTGAAGCTCGCAACGGCTGCGGGCTTGAATTTTGGCCGAGTTACTGTGTTATTAAATTAGAGCCAGCTGCGAGTTATGAGCTTGAGACGCAAACCCGTAAACCAGATGTCGGCAGTCGGATTTGCGGTTTTGTTGATGATCAATTAAGCAAACCCATAGGGTTAGATGGAGCCAATGGAAACAGAGATCGTCATCATTACGTCACTGAAAAATGGAGGTTTTAAAGTCCTACGGGAATATAAATAAACCTGCAAATATGATATTCTATTACATGCAAGTTCCATCATATGTATTAACACATTGATTGCTGGGATCAATATAACACAAAAAATATACATGAAATTAAGTATTTTATTGGACCGATTTGTGGGCCTGAGAATGTACTATTAATTCTAAGCCCTAACATCACTTTCACTTATGTATAAGTACAGTAGTGTGATTTTATCTACAGTTAAAGTGCTACATATTGGACTTAACCCCACTTGCGAGTCCTCCCCATCACTCCTTGGGCTCTGGAATCTATTTGTTTGTTACGGGCTTGCTCGTGAGTGACTTTGTTGCAATTTAATAGCATGATTGGAATTGTAGCGGTTACGGGCTTGACGGTTGAAAGGATTCATGGTTGCTCATCCTGTAGGCGTTTTTCTCAGCAAGCCAGCAGATCGGCAGCGGCCTGTTTTACGGGCTAATTTAAGAGCCTTAGGTCCTACTTTCTACAATACGAGCTATGTTTTAAGACATAGTCCGAATGTAATAGGGCTGATAGTTGCTAATGGTGGTAGTTTATAAACTACTTAAATGTGAGGTATTTAATGATCTCCATTGGTACTTTAATTGCTCAGTAAGAGAGGGATATCAGTAATATGAATTTTGAAATAGTTAACAAATGAACATCACTTTAGATATCCCTTACATAAGTAACTGGCTACTGAGCTTCTTTTATACTTAGTATAATTATCACAGTTCATTATACTGTATATCTCAAGTGAATATATGTACACCATGATTTGTTGTTGTTGTTGTTTACTTGTTCAGTGGTGTCTGACACTCCTTGACCCTATGGAACACAGTAGGCCAGGCACATCTGTCAGTCACTGCCCCTCTGAGCTCCATTAAGCTCATGTTCATTGTTTCAATTACCTCATCCATCTCCGCCTCAAGCGTCCCCTTCTTTATGTGCCTTCAATCTTTCCCAGCATCAGAGTCTTCTCATGATATGGCCAAAATATTTGAGTTTCAGCCTCATGATCATATCTTCCAGTAAACAGTTTGTCTTGATTTCCTGAAGTATTGATTTATTGGATCTCCCTGCAGTCTTCAACACCACAATTCAAAGACGTCAATTCTATGGCCCTCCTGATAGTCCAGCTCTCATAACCCTATGTTACTACTGCTAATTCCATAGTTCTAACTATGCAGACCTTAATAGTGTTATTCAGCCATCAAAGTAGATGGCCAATCTACGTATCTGAGGTTGTTGATATTTCTTCCAGTAATATGTTGCACTCCTTTCCCGATCTTGAAACTTTCAGTCTGTAGTCTGACAGTGGCTTCTAGGTCCACATACAGACTCCTTAGAAGGGAGATGAAATGATCTGATACTCTCATCTCTTTAAGAACTTGCCACATTTTGTTGTAATTCACACAATGAAAGGCTTTATAATAAATAGTATTTGTAGCAGAAATAAATGTTTTTTTTTTTTTCTGGAACTCTCTTGCTTTCCTTATTATCCATCAGACATTGGCAATTTGATCTCTGGTGCCTCTTCCTCTGCGGAACCTGGCTTGCACATCTCGTAGTTCCTGGTCCATATATTGTTGTAGCCGAGACGTAGGATCTTAAGCATTACCTTGCTGGCATGTAAAATGAGTGCAATTCTTTTACCATGGCTTTGGACATCTCTAAAGCTTGGATATGACTACTTAAATCAGTTATGCTTCAGGGCAGTAGATCTTCTCCTTCTCCTGCAGAGCATAACCTCTTCTTACAGATTCTTCTCTGAAATATGCTTCTAACCTTTACTCTGCTGAACCTTTACAATATATTGAAAATATATTTTATTCATCTTATCTCTTCTAGTCTACAGATATTATAACTCTTTAATCTACAGTATATCCACTATATCCAGAGGCGTTTTATGTAGCGATCATGCACTCGCTGAGCACCCCAACATGTTCAAGAGATTTTAAATGGTACAGAATCCTTTAAAATCCCCAAAGCTTATCTGTTATTTGCACTTTTGCTGAAAAGTTATTACACTAGTAGGGTATGGAATGACCAGAATTAAAGTAATCCATAATGGAGCAGTATAAGCCAATGTCAGACATTTGTTAATTAGGTTATATATCACATATTATAATTGTTGAACTACGAGACGTTGTCATACTTTGCGTGGTGCGTACGATTTAAGTGATGCGAGCTGTCATACTTTGCGAGCTGTTAACTCACAGCACTAAAACTCGCTAAAAGACGGGATTGCCTTAGGCTGCAAGCATTGAAGAAAGCAGGACTCAGAAAAAAAAATACGGGACGTGGCATTTAGAAAAAAAAATACAAGATAGGAAAAATACGAAGTTACCGGCCGAACCGTGCAAAGCAAAAAACTCGAAATACAACAAAAACATCACACACAGCCAGGACGCCTGGGAGTGAGGTGGAATGCAAATTTAAGTCAATTTCAGCAAATTTCGGCACTCGAAAATTGGCTGAGCGAGAAAAAGAATGGCGGCCCCAAAAAATTAAAATGAAGCTACATGACCCTGGACCGTGCAAAACAACGCCAACCGAGTACCACTTTCACACAGGAACCTACGAGGTACAAAATACAAAGGACGCTAAATGCTCTAGAACCGCGTAGCACATAGACAAACAACGCTATTTTACAATCCTAACTTACCACTAACAACATTACGCATCTACAGTAGCGCTTTACACAAATAAACCAACGGTTTGCCCTCGCGCACGCAGCCTATTTCTAATGCACTGTTACAACATTCATAAAACTATCTCCTCAGGCCAGCAACAGTCCCACTGGACATTATATGCTGCAGGACAATTTTTTTATTGCTTAGGTGATTTGCGAGTGCCGAAACTCATCCAAATAGACTTACATTTGCTCCCAGACGGCCTGGCTGTGCCTCCGTGCTGTGTGTGATGTTTTTGTTGGATTTTTATTATTTTTTTGTTTGTTTTTTTAGTTTTTTTTTTTTCGTTGTTCGGACGTTAATTTTGTATTTTTCGTATCTCATTTTTTTTTTTTACTATGTAATAGTGTTTTTTGTACCTTTTACATTTGTGTGTGCTACGCAGTTGTGTTTGCTGGCTAAGTCTCGCGTGTTTCGCCTTTGTGCTGTGAGTTTTAGTGCCTTTAACTGCTCGCCTCGCTACACAAGGCGATGAGCGAGTTAACGGCTCGCCTTGCTTCGTGAGGCTCGCAGGCATTGAGCATCTTATAATGTATTTTATATTGCAGATTTGCAAGCTTGAGAATGTTGTGCTATTAATTGTAATACTTAACATCACTTTCCCTTTAATTATATAAGTACAGTAGTGTGTGTACATTTGCATTTACAGTGCTGCGGATAGGACTTTTACCACCCTTGCAGGTCCTCTCTAGCATTTGTTGGCTTTTTGGCTCCATTTGTGGGTTACAGGTTTGAACGCCAGTGGATTTGTAGCAATTTCATAGCGATTTTCGAACATAACAGGCTTGGAAGATCAAACGATTTGCGGCTGCGAAGTTCAAATTTCAAAGCCCTGTAGGGTTTTTCCGGCTATAACCAGCAGATTGTTACAGGGGTGCTTTTTGGGGCCAATGTAACAGCCGTAAGTCTTGTAGGCTATGTTACGGGCTACGGTTTTACATATTGAGGGAATTTAATAGAGCTGTAGGTATCATATGTACTGTGCTAAACAATGTATATCTTGATATACAGTATTATATATCTTTGCTAGTACAGTGGTACCTTGGTAATAATCGTTAATTGGTTCTAGATGGCATGACAAGTGGCAAAAATGACAAGTAACAAAGTTCCCATAAGGAGTAATGTAAATTGACTCATACAGGTCTTAGCAAGCGCGATCAGTACTAAGAAAACACTGAGTGCTGAGGTATTTTTTCGTTGTCAAAATGTGTTGAATACCAAATATGACAAGTCTTAAGGTAGACAAGTGCCAAGGTACCACTGTACTTGGAACTGTTTCAGTTTGACGTCCTTCCTATTGTTTGCTGTTCCTTCTGCTGCCCATACCTGCAAGCATCACAGTCAGTGCATTTTGTATCCAAAGCAGGAAATCCAAGATTCAGGAATCCATAAAGAAGTTTATCAGGCCATAGGGGACTGAACTCAACCTTGCACCTTATTCTGGTGCCTGAATCTAGATTAAGTAGGTATTTTTTTTAATTAATAATACAAATCAAGTTTTATTTATGACTATTTCACTCTATTAAAATATGTAATACAGAAGTAGGCTACTAAACACTTGAGGCATGTGGCCAGCAAAGGCATTCTGAATTTATACCCTTACGCAAGATTCTGAAACATTTTTCCATATATAAAAGCTGAAGTTAATAAAAATTCTGCCCAGGGACCATGGGTGTAGGAACTGGGGGGATGAGGGGGAGAAATCCCCCCCAGATGTTTCAATGTGTGTGTTTATGTGTGGAGAAGCAGTTGTGTGGTATTTTTATACTATTGCGGAATCCCCCCTGATTTTCTTTGGCTCCTACATCCATGCCAGAGACACTTTTATTAACTGAAGAAAAGTAACAGAGCAACATAAGTATTCTCTTGAAGGTGATAAAGCTACCTAGCAATTTCCTATAGCGGCAGAAGCAAATCTTATGATTTTTTTTAAAACTAAATTTGAAAGATTAGGCAAAATGAATGCAAGTCTCATATTCAATCATACCTTTTATAATAGTATGCAGGTGGCTGGGATATGCTGAGATGGACTTTGATGAGCTGAAATCCTCAGAAACCCTTTTTTCCAAGTAACATCACAAAGCATACCTCAAGCCATTTCGTGTTAGGGGCATGTTATGGGGTGTCAGGGGAACACTAGCTGGCATGTAATGGTAGATTTACTCAAATAAAATTGCAATCTATGCCCCAGGTCTTCACACCTGCAATCTGAAAAAAAAACATAAATACATTAAGTCACAACCCAGATTTAAGGGCTAAGTACACCCTTAATTCTCCTACTGTAGCTTATAGGAGCAATTTGCAGGTTGTGACTTTTATATTAATCTCTGCACCCAGCATTTCAGATCAGACCATCATTCATGGAGAGACAAGAAAAAACACAACGATTTCTTAGTGCATAGAAGATTGACCTTTATTTCTTGCTTCAGCCACATTTTACAGATATCAAACACCACCCCCAGTTCTGTAGCCAAACCCCTTGTTACTATGGTTACCAACCCCCTCCTTCCCTGTTTCAGGGGTCTGTTCTTCCTACTGTGACCTCCTCACCTTGCTACAAGCCATAAACACTCCTCCCATCCCAGAGCCTGGAGGTTATCTCACCTTATCACTTCAAATGTTATGGCTGTCCTTTGATCACTCATGAGATGACACATAAATGAAAGACAAATTGTTACAATCATTAAAACACATGTCATGTTCATTTGATAGGCTTTGATATTAGCAAACAGATGTGATAGAGTACCAAATAACAGTGTTATGTGAGGTTCAGGGAAGTCCACTCCTGGGCCCCCAAAAGTCAGTAATGACAATTTAATATAAGCTAATAATATTTAAATTTTAGTTATGCTTGGTGGGATTTCTGTAAATTAGTTTAAGGCCTTCAGAGAGCACAGTAGGAGAGGGAATAAAACTTTGTTAAAAGTAAAGGTAATCCTTTGCCACGGGGTAGGCTTATTCAAACAAATACACTGTGGGCTACTGGACCCCCTAAGAGGGTCGTGGGGCTCCTCTTTCTCCCACTCACAGATAGTATGTACCAAGTGAAAAATTAATATAAATATCTCTACCACTATAGCCCCAACCTATCCCCTACTAGTCAATTTGAGGGCTGGAAGGCAATAAGAGAAACCAATCTTCACCCTTTGACCAACCCATGCCATCCCCTCTTTGGTGGGGCTAGAATCCAAAGGGAATAGACTAATGCCTCCCTATCCTCACCCCTAGCCAATTCGTACAGGTTGTGAGTGGCTTCAGGTACGGTATCTTTCTACATCTGACAGACAGATCCCTTATATCAGGCCTTTCAGTTGCTCTGGCTACAGTAGGATTAACTCCTTTCTTTATGGCTACAGTCTCAAGAGATTGACCTTGAAGTGCCTGCCTTCAGGCATAGGTATCTTTCTGCAAAGGACAGGCAGATCCCTCACAAAATGGTTCTTAACAGGTGAGCCTCTTCTTGTATTTAATGGAAAGATTGAATTGATTGACTTGAATTGTAGGTTTCAAGAGAAGCCTAAGTGATCCTTCGATTGGGTTGCGGTTTAAAGCCAGAACATCCTTAGCATGTAAAACAAATTGTCTCTACAGTTTATTTTTATGAAAAAGCAGAAATCATAATAGTATTTCATATTGTTTATACTTGTATCTTCAGTTTTATTCTGATGTTTAGGTTATAGCAAATTCCAATTTGACCTAGGACGATATGGTCTGAATTGTCAAATAATAAAAAGTTTATTATTCATACTCTTTTCATTTACCTTCACTCATAACTTTGTGTATTTTAATTTTGTCCTGGATAAAGTATTATAATTCAAATCAATAGCAAATACATATTTCCTAATTAGATACTGACGAGGCTAGCCTAGGAGCATCTGCTAGCAGCCCAAGGCAAGCACAAGTGCTGTTAGGATCAGAAAGCCAGAGCAAGAGACCTCCATGTAGGCAAGCAGGTATTCATGTTGGTACCCAATCTCCAAAACAAGCTCCAATATGGCAATATGGTAGGGTCCCTGTCATAAATAACATGTAATTTTCAGTGTATATTTATTGTATAATTATTTTTTTTAAACAATAGGGGTTACCTTAATCATTTAGTTAAAGGTTTATATGTTTCCTGGCTTTCAAATGTTTCCTAAAAAAAACAATAGAAAAATATGTATTACATTGAAAAGTTGAATATACTTACATATTTATATAATGGATACTACTATCTTAATTTGCATACCCCTAGGAAGCTTACATTATTACAGTGTACCCGGGTGCAGAGCAGCTAGGTACAAGTTGTGATATAAAAAGGAAGTGTTGGTGGGGTCACAGCTGTAATTTTCCGACAGTATACATCTGACCTTGTTTGTCTGTAACAAGGTCAAACATTCAAGGGTATGTGACCGGAAATAAGGAGCATAGGTGCTTGATGTGGCCATGGGCTGAAGGAAGCGACTGCCACCTCACCGCTGCAGCCTGTCTTTCCGGGACACATACATATGCAGAGCTTGAACGGCACTACCCTTCTCTGAGGCTGGATATGGCATGTAAGTAAATAAAGAAAACTTAGAAGACCAACGGCATTAAACCTATCAAGGTACAATTTTGACTTTTATATAAAGACTGCCTGTGTTTCCTCATAGTGTGACTATAATATATAGGCAGGGGGAGATTATATTTCTCTGTATAGCCCTTTTGCACACCTATATGACTCTGCAGGATAGTGACTCTGGCTGGGGTACTTGACATATCATTTATCTGTAGCCCTATTAAATTAGAAGTCCGTAGCGGCATCTGCAAGCACTCAAAAGCTGCATGCTTGAAATTTGGCTGCGTTAAACAGCTATTAAATTCCACCATGCAGCAAGTTACGTGCCAGAGATGCAAACTTATAATGCAATCTTGCGCCATTGGATGTGCGGCCATGAACATGATCAATTAGTCAAATCCGTAGTTACGGGTTTAGACAGAGTCAATAATAGGAGATCACCATCATTACATCACTGAAAAATGGAGGTTAGATCTCGAAGCCTTACGGGTTTCAATCATGGGTTACGATCAGAGCCACATTCCAGATATAATGCAATATGAATAAATCAGTAAATATTATATTCTAGTCCATGCAAGTTCCATTATATGTATTAACACATTGATTGCTGGGATCGATGTTACATGGAAATAATACAGAAATAAAATATTTTATATTGCAGATTTGTGAGCTTGAGCAGTGGATTTGTAGCAATTTAATAGCGAAATTGGGAACGTAACAGTTACGAGCTTGAGAGAACAAAGCATTTGGGTTTTTTTTTGCACCTAACCCGGTAGTCGTTTGCGGGTGGCTTTCAGAGGCCAATTTAATAGCCGTAAGTCTTGCGAGCCACGTTACCAATACGGTTTTAAACGTTGAGGGAACTTAATAGGGCTGCTGGAGATGTGCTGACCCACGAGAAAATACCAACCTTTCTGTATCAAGCCCATATATCGTCTCCTTCTAAAGACAAACTATATACATAAGGCGTTGTTGAATAATATAACTCACCAAAAACTTGCTATAAATCTGCTCTGATCTAAAGATAAGTAAGGGCAACAGTGGAACTGTGACAAACCAGCCTTAATATTACAATCATATGAATGAGGAATAAATCCACACCCAACGATAATTCCTTTATCTTGGAGTATACTGAAGAAAACAAATGCGAAATACAAAATCTTATATAAAATTACCATGAAAGTTATAGCCAAATAATATTGGCACTACAACGATACAAAATAGGAAAGGGGTTAAACCTGTTGACCCTACATTTTAAACTTGGTTGTGATTTCACAACTAAAAGGAACATATGCTACAGGGTAAAGAAAATATGCCTGGGAAAATCAAAGTCAAAGACAAAAAGGGTTTATCCCCCAAATCATCTAATTTCCTCTCTCCCAAAACCAAGGAGAATCCACATGAAATATCTTACTCTGAAACTTCTAATACGGAGCAACCTCCGAATCTAAGTATGGCAAATATATCTGAAAGTCTCCAGTTGAGAGAGACAAATGTTCAAGAGGATGAACAAAAAACACTCTGACAGCAGATCATAAAAGTCAAATTATGGACAATGCCAAAGAAATAAGAGATGCTAATATCATAGAATCTGATTCAATAAGTTAATTATAAATCATAACTTTCTTCTCATATACACTATCTGGAAGACAACATTTAGTGATGTAAACAACAAAATAGCTCCAGAAGAAATAACCTTTGGGTTAGAGGAATACCAGACATGATTACTAACGCAGAGGTAGATGAATATCTAACTAACCTGTTTACTTCAATAGACCCTGTATTCCCTTAAGATGAGTGTAAATTCTACCCTGTGCATAGAATTCCATTACCATTAAATATGGAGAGTCAAAGACCAAGAAATGTTATCGTAAAAATTCACTTTCTTCCATATAAAGAAGCTATAATAAAAACTAGCTTCAAAGAAAAAATCTTTTAGCCACGATATGAAAAAATAAAAAATCTTGGCGGACATTTCTCCATCAACTTTGTTTAAACCCAAGGAATTCTTGAGTATTACACATATCTGAGGAGAGAAGGCGTGGCATACAAATGGAAATAGGTCTTTTAATTTTGAAAGACTCACATTGGCACAAGATAAAGAGGGAGAACATCACGCTCAAAAATGGAATATCAAAATGGAAAATACTGCAAAACCAGTGAAGAAAACAAAAGTTTTAGTTAAATCTTCAGAATGGCAATTAGCTAAATAACAAACTTTTAAGGAATAGTCCTCCAACTTAAAGTTACTCTCTATCTCTCTTTTGTGATAACGCAAAATCTAAATATTTTCTTTCTCTCTTTTTTCCTACCTCTCCTCTCCCCTTCTTTATATTTGTGATTAAGAGGTGATAGTAGAATAATATATTTGAAGGATCCATACTGTTGATCAACCAAATTAATGGGCTTTATCCCATTTGCTATTTAGTCTGGTTTTGATAAATGAAAAAGATTCTTTATCTTTTTTCCTCTGAATATAAGAAAATGTATATGTCTAAATGTTTGGAGGATGGGAAGAGGAGCAGGAGAAACAGGAATACTGTGATTTATTTCCGGCACTGCTATTATAGAAAAGTTCACTTATCTTGGCTGTATTTATAAATGATGTACATATCTTCACTGTATTTCAGCATAAATCAGAAGGTGAATGTGTGGCTTTGAAAAGGTTAGATCCTACAAGGCTAATGGGAAAGTTATAGCATCTTGAAATGGCACTTTTCCTATATGGTATATGGTCATAGACCAATCTCATGGGGGGGGGGGGGGGGGGGATTAATATAATTCTCACCTTCCTTTTTAGATTTATTTTTTTAAATCATAATAGTTAACTACATAACACTTGAAAATAGTATATTTAATTAATGGCATATAGCTTAGTACGGCACATATTAAAAGATAATCCTATCGACTTTGAAAAGGTCTATAACACAATAATGAAAGTTTTGTTTAGATATTGAACACTTAACTTATTTTTAATTATTGCATTACATAGTATGTCTAAAGACAACAATTATGATCATATTACTAAAGGAATGAAGTAAATATTAGAAAGTATTCTAATATATAGCCTATATAGTCCCGCTTGGTATTTTAAGGTTTTAAAGGTACGGTTTGGGCCTATATGGTTCCGCTTTGTGTAATGTGGGGTTTTAACATCCGGTTGGGGCCTATTTGGTCCCGCTTGGTGTAATGTGGGTTTTTAAGTCGGGTTGGGACCTATATAGTCCCATTTACAATTTTAAGGTTTTTTTTTAGGTACAGTTTTGGCCTATATAGTCCTGCTTGGTATTTTAAGGTTTCAAAGGTACGGTTGGGGCCTATATGGTCCCGTTTGGTGTAATGTGTGTTTTAATGTCCGGTTGGGCCTACATGGTTCCGCTTTGTGTAATGTGGATTTTTAAGGTCCGGTTGGGGACTATATAGTCCCGCTTGGTATTTTAAGGTTTTTTTAGGTACAGTTTTGGCCTATATAGTCCTGCTTGGTATTTTAAGGTTATAAAGGTACGGCTGGAGCCGATATGGTCCTGCTTGGTGTAATGTGGATTTTTAGGGTCCGGTTGGGGTCTGTATGGTCCCGCTTGTTGTAATGTGGGTTTTTAAGTTCCGGTTGGGGCCTATATGGTCCTGCATAGTGTAATGTGGGTTTTTAAGGTCCGGTTGTGGTCTGTATGGTCCCGCTTGTTGTAATGTGGGTTTTTAAGTTACGGTTGGGGCCTATATGGTCCTGCATAGTGTAATGTGGGTTTTTAAGGTCTGGTTGTGGTCTGTATGGTCCCGCTTGTTGTAATGTGGGTTTCTAAGCTCCGGTTGGACCTATATGGTCCTGCTTCGTATTTTAAGATTTTAAATGTACAGTTGGGGTCTATATGGTCCTGCTTGGTATTGTAAGGTTTTAAAGGTACGGTTGGGGCCTATATGGTCCTGCATAGTGTAATGTGGGTTTTAAAGGTACGGTTGGGGCCTATATGGTCCCGCTTGGTGTAATGTGGGTTTTTAAGGTCCATTTGGGGCCTATATGGTCCCACTTGGTATTTTAAGGTTTTAATGGTCCAGTTGGGGCCTATATGGTCTCGCTTGGTATTGTAAGGTTTTAAAGGTACAGTTGGGGCCTATATGGTCCAGTTTGGTGTAATGTGTGTTTTTAATGTTCGATTGGGGCCTAAATGGTCCCGCTTGGTGTAATGTGGGTTTTTAAGGTCCAGTTGGGGCCTATATGGTCCCCCTTGGTATTTTACGGTTTTAATGGTCCAGTTGGGGCCTATATGGTTCCGCTTGGTATTTTAAGGTTTTAAAGGTCCGGTTGGGGACTATATGGTCCCGCTTAGTATTTTAAGTTTTTTTTAGGTACAGTTTTGGCCTATATAGTCCTGCTTGGTATTTTAAGGTTTTAAAGGTACGGCTGGGGCCGATATGGTCCTGCTCTGTGTAATGTGGATTTTTAGGGTCCGGTTGGGGTCTGTATGGTCCCGCTTGTTGTAATGTGGGGTTTTAAGTTCCGGTTGGGGACTATATGGTCCTGCATAGTGTAATGTGGGTTTTTAAGGTCCGGTTGGGGTTTGTATGGTCCCGCTTGTTGTAATGTGGGTTTTTAAGTTCCGGTTGGGGCCTATATGGTCCTGCATAGTGTAATGTGGGTTTTTAAGGTCCGGTTGTGGTCTGTATGGTCCCTCTTGTTGTAATGTGCGTTTCTAAGCTCTGGTTGGGGCCTATGTGGTCCTGCTTCGTATTTTTAGATTTTAAAGGTCCGGTTGGGGTCTATATGGTCCCGCTTGGTGTAATGTGGGTTTTTAAGGTCCAGTTGGGGCCTATATGGTCCCGCTTGGTATTTTAAGGTTTTAAAGGTACGGTTGGGGCCTATATGGTCCCGTTTGGTGTAATGTGTGTTTTTAATGTCCGGTTGGGGACTATATTGTTCCGCTTTGTGTATTGGGGTTTTTAAGGTCCGGTTGGGGACTATATGGTCCCGCTTGGTGTAATGTGGGTTTTTAAGGTCCATTTGGGGACGTCTTGCTTGGTATTTTAAGGTGTTTTTTTTAGGTACAGTTTTTGAGGTCCGGTTGGGGCCTATATGGTCCCGCTTGGTATTTTAAGGTTTTAATGGTCCGGTTGGGCCTATATGGTTCCGCTTGGTATTTTAAGGTTTTAAAGGTACGGTTGGGGCCTATATGGTCCCGTTTGGTGTAATGTGTGTTTTTAATGTCCGGTTGGGGCCTACATGGTTTCGCTTTGTGTAATGTAAGTGGTCTGTATGGTCCCGCTTGTTGTAATGTGGGTTTCTAAGCTCCGGTTGGGCCTATATGGTCCTGCTTCGTATTTTAAGATTTTAAATGTACAGTTGGGGTCTATATGGTCCTGCTTGGTATTGTAAGGTTTTAAAGGTACGGTTGGGGCCTATATGGTCATGCATAGTGTAATGTGGGTTTTAAAGGTACGGTTGGGGCCTATATGGTCCCGCTTGGTGTAATGTGGGTTTTTAAGGTCCATTTGGGGCCTATATGGTCCCACTTGGTATTTTAAGGTTTTAATGGTCCAGTTGGGGCCTATATGGTCTCGCTTGGTATTGTAAGGTTTTAAAGGTACAGTTGGGGCCTATATGGTCCAGTTTGGTGTAATGTGTGTTTTTAATGTTCGATTGGGGCCTAAATGGTCCCGCTTGGTGTAATGTGGGTTTTTAAGGTCCAGTTGGGGCCTATATGGTCCCCCTTGGTATTTTACGGTTTTAATGGTCCAGTTGGGGCCTATATGGTTCCGCTTGGTATTTTAAGGTTTTAAAGGTCCGGTTGGGGACTATATGGTCCCGCTTAGTATTTTAAGTTTTTTTTAGGTACAGTTTTGGCCTATATAGTCCTGCTTGGTATTTTAAGGTTTTAAAGGTACGGCTGGGGCCGATATGGTCCTGCTCTGTGTAATGTGGATTTTTAGGGTCCGGTTGGGGTCTGTATGGTCCCGCTTGTTGTAATGTGGGGTTTTAAGTTCCGGTTGGGGCCTATATGGTCCTGCATAGTGTAATGTGGGTTTTTAAGGTCCGGTTGTGGTCTGTATGGTCCCGCTTGTTGTAATGTGGGTTTTTAAGTTACGGTTGGGGCCTATATGGTCCTGCATAGTGTAATGTGGGTTTTTAAGGTCTGTTGTGGTCTGTATGGTCCCGCTTGTTGTAATGTGGGTTTCTAAGCTCCGGTTGGGCCTATATGGTCCTGCTTCGTATTTTAGGATTTTAAATGTACAGTTGGGGTCTATATGGTCCTGCTTGGTATTGTAAGGTTTTAAAGGTACGGTTGGGGCCTATATGGTCCTGCATAGTGTAATGTGGGTTTTAAAGGTACGGTTGGGGCCTATATGGTCCCGCTTGGTGTAATGTGGGTTTTTAAGGTCCATTTGGGGCCTATATGGTCCCACTTGGTATTTTAAGGTTTTAATGGTCCAGTTGGGGCCTATATGGTCTCGCTTGGTATTGTAAGGTTTTAAAAGTACAGTTGGGGCCTATATGGTCCAGTTTGGTGTAATGTGTGTTTTTAATGTTCGATTGGGGCCTAAATGGTCCCGCTTGGTGTAATGTGGGTTTTTAAGGTCCAGTTGGGGCCTATATGGTCCCCCTTGGTATTTTACGGTTTTAATGGTCCAGTTGGGGCCTATATGGTTCCGCTTGGTATTTTAAGGTTTTAAAGGTCCGGTTGGGGACTATATGGTCCCGCTTAGTATTTTAAGTTTTTTTTAGGTACAGTTTTGGCCTATATAGTCCTGCTTGGTATTTTAAGGTTTTAAAGGTACGGCTGGGGCCGATATGGTCCTGCTCTGTGTAATGTGGATTTTTAGGGTCCGGTTGGGGTCTGTATGGTCCCGCTTGTTGTAATGTGGGGTTTTAAGTTCCGGTTGGGGACTATATGGTCCTGCATAGTGTAATGTGGGTTTTTAAGGTCCGGTTGTGGTCTGTATGGTCCCTCTTGTTGTAATGTGCGTTTCTAAGCTCTGGTTGGGGCCTATGTGGTCCTGCTTCGTATTTTTAGATTTTAAAGGTCCGGTTGGGGTCTATATGGTCCCGCTTGGTGTAATGTGGGTTTTTAAGGTCCAGTTGGGGCCTATATGGTCCCGCTTGGTATTTTAAGGTTTTAAAGGTACGGTTGGGGCCTATATGGTCCCGTTTGGTGTAATGTGTGTTTTTAATGTCCGGTTGGGGACTATATTGTTACGCTTTGTGTATTGGGGTTTTTAAGGTCCGTTTGGGGACTATATGGTCCCGCTTGGTGTAATGTGGGTTTTTAAGGTCCATTTGGGGACGTCTTGCTTGGTATTTTAAGGTGTTTTTTTTAGGTACAGTTTTTGAGGTCCGGTTGGGGCCTATATGGTCCTGCTTGGTATTTTAAGGTTTTAAAGGTCCGGTTGGGGACTATATGGTCCCGCTTAGTATTTTAAGTTTTTTTTAGGTACAGTTTTGGCCTATATAGTCCTGCTTGGTATTTTAAGGTTTTAAAGGTACGGCTGGGGCCGATATGGTCCTGCTCTGTGTAATGTGGATTTTTAGGGTCCGGTTGGGGTCTGTATGGTCCCGCTTGTTGTAATGTGGGGTTTTAAGTTCCGGTTGGGGACTATATGGTCCTGCATAGTGTAATGTGGGTTTTTAAGGTCCGGTTGTGGTCTGTATGGTCCCTCTTGTTGTAATGTGCGTTTCTAAGCTCTGGTTGGGGCCTATGTGGTCCTGCTTCGTATTTTTAGATTTTAAAGGTCCGGTTGGGGTCTATATGGTCCCGCTTGGTGTAATGTGGGTTTTTAAGGTCCAGTTGGGGCCTATATGGTCCCGCTTGGTATTTTAAGGTTTTAAAGGTACGGTTGGGGCCTATATGGTCCCGTTTGGTGTAATGTGTGTTTTTAATGTCCGGTTGGGGACTATATTGTTACGCTTTGTGTATTGGGGGTTTTAAGGTCCGTTTGGGGACTATATGGTCCCGCTTGGTGTAATGTGGGTTTTTAAGGTCCATTTGGGGACGTCTTGCTTGGTATTTTAAGGTGTTTTTTTTAGGTACAGTTTTTGAGGTCCGGTTGGGGCCTATATGGTCCTGCTTGGTATTTTAAGGTTTTAATGGTCCGGTTGGGCCTATATGGTTCCGCTTGGTATTTTAAGGTTTTAAAGGTACGGTTGGGGCCTATATGGTCCCGTTTGGTGTAATGTGTGTTTTTAATGTCCGGTTGGGGCCTACATGGTTTCGCTTTGTGTAATGTAAGTTTTTAAGGTCCGGTTGGGGACTATATAGTTCCGCTTGGTAATTTAAGTTTTTTTTAGGTACAGTTTTGACCTATATAGTCCTGCTTGGTATTTTAAGGTTATAAAGGTACGGCTGGGGCCGATATGGTACTGCTTGGTGTTATGCGGGTTTTTAGGGTCCGGTTGGGGTCTGTATGGTCCCGCTTGTTGTAATGTGGGGTTTTAAGTTCCGGTTGGGGCCTATATGGTCCTGCATAGTGTAATGTGGGTTTTTAAGGTCCGGTTGTGGTCTGTATGGTCCCGCTTGTTGTAATGTGGGTTTTTAAGTTACGGTTGGGGCCTATATGGTCCTGCATAGTGTAATGTGGGTTTTTAAGGTCCGGTTGTGGTCTGTATGGTCCCGCTTGTTGTAATGTGGGTTTTTAAGTTACGGTTGGGGCCTATATGGTCCTGCATAGTGTAATGTGGGTTTTTAAGGTCTGTTGTGGTCTGTATGGTCCCGCTTGTTGTAATGTGGGTTTCTAAGCTCCGGTTGGGCCTATATGGTCCTGCTTCGTATTTTAGGATTTTAAATGTACAGTTGGGGTCTATATGGTCCTGCTTGGTATTGTAAGGTTTTAAAGGTACGGTTGGGGCCTATATGGTCCTGCATAGTGTAATGTGGGTTTTAAAGGTACGGTTGGGGCCTATATGGTCCCGCTTGGTGTAATGTGGGTTTTTAAGGTCCATTTGGGGCCTATATGGTCCCACTTGGTATTTTAAGGTTTTAATGGTCCAGTTGGGGCCTATATGGTCTCGCTTGGTATTGTAAGGTTTTAAAAGTACAGTTGGGGCCTATATGGTCCAGTTTGGTGTAATGTGTGTTTTTAATGTTCGATTGGGGCCTAAATGGTCCCGCTTGGTGTAATGTGGGTTTTTAAGGTCCAGTTGGGGCCTATATGGTCCCCCTTGGTATTTTACGGTTTTAATGGTCCAGTTGGGGCCTATATGGTTCCGCTTGGTATTTTAAGGTTTTAAAGGTCCGGTTGGGGACTATATGGTCCCGCTTAGTATTTTAAGTTTTTTTTAGGTACAGTTTTGGCCTATATAGTCCTGCTTGGTATTTTAAGGTTTTAAAGGTACGGCTGGGGCCGATATGGTCCTGCTCTGTGTAATGTGGATTTTTAGGGTCCGGTTGGGGTCTGTATGGTCCCGCTTGTTGTAATGTGGGGTTTTAAGTTCCGGTTGGGGACTATATGGTCCTGCATAGTGTAATGTGGGTTTTTAAGGTCCGGTTGGGGTTTGTATGGTCCCGCTTGTTGTAATGTGGGTTTTTAAGTTCCGGTTGGGGCCTATATGGTCCTGCATAGTGTAATGTGGGTTTTTAAGGTCCGGTTGTGGTCTGTATGGTCCCTCTTGTTGTAATGTGCGTTTCTAAGCTCTGGTTGGGGCCTATGTGGTCCTGCTTCGTATTTTTAGATTTTAAAGGTCCGGTTGGGGTCTATATGGTCCCGCTTGGTGTAATGTGGGTTTTTAAGGTCCAGTTGGGGCCTATATGGTCCCGCTTGGTATTTTAAGGTTTTAAAGGTACGGTTGGGGCCTATATGGTCCCGTTTGGTGTAATGTGTGTTTTTAATGTCCGGTTGGGGACTATATTGTTCCGCTTTGTGTATTGGGGTTTTTAAGGTCCGGTTGGGGACTATATGGTCCCGCTTGGTGTAATGTGGGTTTTTAAGGTCCATTTGGGGACGTCTTGCTTGGTATTTTAAGGTGTTTTTTTTAGGTACAGTTTTTGAGGTCCGGTTGGGGCCTATATGGTCCCGCTTGGTATTTTAAGGTTTTAATGGTCCGGTTGGGCCTATATGGTTCCGCTTGGTATTTTAAGGTTTTAAAGGTACGGTTGGGGCCTATATGGTCCTGTTTGGTGTAATGTGTGTTTTTAATGTCCGGTTGGGGCCTACATGGTTTCGCTTTGTGTAATGTAAGTTTTTAAGGTCCGGTTGGGGACTATATAGTTCCGCTTGGTAATTTAAGGTTTTTTTAGGTACAGTTTTGACCTATATAGTCCTGCTTGGTATTTTAAGGTTATAAAGGTACGGCTGGGGCCGATATGGTACTGCTTGGTGTTATGCGGGTTTTTAGTGTCCGGTTGGGGTCTGTATGGTCCCGCTTGTTGTAATGTGGGGTTTTAAGTTCCGGTTGGGGCCTATATGGTCCTGCATAGTGTAATGTGGGTTTTTAAGGTCCGGTTGTGGTCTGTATGGTCCCGCTTGTTGTAATGTGGGTTTTTAAGTTACGGTTGGGGCCTATATGGTCCTGCATAGTGTAATGTGGGTTTTTAAGGTCTGGTTGTGGTCTGTATGGTCCCGCTTGTTGTAATGTGGGTTTCTAAGCTCCGGTTGGGCCTATATGGTCCTGCTTCGTATTTTAAGATTTTAAATGTACAGTTGGGGTCTATATGGTCCTGCTTGGTATTGTAAGGTTTTAAAGGTACGGTTGGGGCCTATATGGTCCTGCATAGTGTAATGTGGGTTTTAAAGGTACGGTTGGGGCCTATATGGTCCCGCTTGGTGTAATGTGGGTTTTTAAGGTCCATTTGGGGCCTATATGGTCCCACTTGGTATTTTAAGGTTTTAATGGTCCAGTTGGGGCCTATATGGTCTCGCTTGGTATTGTAAGGTTTTAAAGGTACAGTTGGGGCCTATATGGTCCAGTTTGGTGTAATGTGTGTTTTTAATGTTCGATTGGGGCCTAAATGGTTCCACTTTGTGTAATGTGGGTTTTTAAGGTCCGGTTGAGGACTATATAGTCCCGCTTGGTATTTTAAGGTTTTTTTAGGTACAGTTTTGTCCTATATAGTCCCGCTTGGTATTTTAAGGTTTTAAAGGTAAGGTTGGGACCTATATGGTTCCACTTTGTGTAATGAGGGTTTTTAAGGTCCAGTTGGGGCCTATATAGTTCTGCTTAAAATGTTAAGGTTTTTTTTAGGTACAGTTTTGGCCTATATAGTCCTGCTTGGTATTTTAAGGTTTTAAAGGTACGGTTGGGGCCGATATGGTCCTGCTTGGTATAATGTGGGTTTTTAAGGTCCGGTTGGGGTCTGTATAGTCCCGCTTGGTGTAATGTGGGTTTTTAAGGTCCAGTAGGGGCCTATATGGTCCCACTTTGTATTTTAAGGTTTTAATGGTCCAGTTGAGGCCTATATGGTCCCACTTGGTGTAATGTGGGATTTTAATGTCCAGTTGAGGCCTATATAGTCCCATTTAAAATGTTAAGGGTTTTTTTAGGTACAGTTTTGGCCTATATAGTCCTGCTTGGTATTTTAAGGTTTCAAAGGTACGTTTGGTGCCTATATATTCCCATTTGGTGTAATGTGGGTTTTTAAGGTCCGGTTGGAGACTATATTGTCCCTCTTAGTGTAATGAGGGGTTTTAAGGTCAGTTTGGGGCCTATGTAGTCCCGCTTGGTATTTTATGTTTTTTAAGGTATAGTTTTGGCCTATATAGTCCTGCTTGGTATTTTAAGGTTTTAAAGATACGGTTGGGGCCTATATGGTTCCGCTTTGTGTAATGTGGGGTTTTAAAATCCGGTTGGGTCCTATTTGGTCCCGTTTGGTGTAATGTGGGTTTTTAAAGTCCAGTTGGGGGCCTATATAGTCCCATTTAAGGTCCAATTTTTTGGTACAGTTTTGGTCTATATAGTACCGCTTGTTACTTTTAAGGTGTTTAAGGTACGGTTGGGGCCTATATGGTTCCGCTTTGTGTAATGTGGGTTTTTAAGGTCCGGTTGGGGCCTATATGATCCCGTTTAGTGTAATGTGTTTTTTTAAGGTCCGGTTGGGGCCTATATGGTTCCGCTTGGTGTAATGTGGGTTTTTAGGTCCGGTTGGGGACTATATAGTCCCGCTTAAAATGTTAAGGGTTTTTTTAGGTACAGTTTTGGCCTATATATTCTCGCTTGGTGTTTTAAGGTTTTAAAGGTACGGTTGGGGCCAATATGGTCTCACTTGGTGTAATGTGGGTTTTAAAGGTCCGGTTGGGGTCTATATGGTCCCGCTTGTTGTAATGTGGGTTTTTAAGGTCCGGTTGGGGCCTATATGGTCCTGCTTGGTATTTTAGGGATTTAATGGACCGGTTGGGGCCTATATGCTCCTGCTTGGTGTAATGTGGTTGTTTAAGGTCTCCGGTTGGGCCTATATGTTCATGCATGTTTTTTAAAAGTTTTTAAAGGTCTGGTTGGGGTCTATATAGTCCCGTTTGGTGTAATGTGGGTTTTTAAGGTGCGGTTTGGGCATATATAAAGTTCTGCTTGTTATTTTAAGGTTTTAAAGGTCCAGTTGGGGCCTATATGGTCCCGCTTGGTGTAATGTGGGTTTTTAAGGTCCGGTTCAGGCCTACATGGTTCCGCTTTGTGTAATGTGAGTTTTTAAAGTCTGGTTGGGTACTATATGGTCCTGCTTAGTGTAATGTGGGTTTTTAAGGTTTGGTTGGGGACTATATAGTCCTGCTTGGTATTTTAAGGTTTTTAAGGTACAGTTGGGGCCTATATGGTTCGGCTATGTGTAATGTGGGTTTTTAAGGTCCAGTTGGGGCCTATTTGGTCCCGCTTGGTGTAATGTGGGTTTTTAAAGTCCAGTTGGGGGCCTATATAGTCCCATTTAAAATGTTAAGTTTTTTTTTAGATACAGTTTTGGCCTATATAATCCTGCTTGGTATTTTAAGGTTTCAAAGGTACGGTTGGGGCCTATATGGTCCCACTTGGTGTAATGTGGGTTTTTAAGGTCCGGTTAGGACCTACATGGTTCTGCTTTGTGTAATGTGGGTTTTTAAAGTCCGGTTGGGGAATATATCGTCCTGCTTGGTGTAATGTGGGATTTTAAGGTCCAGTTTTTTGGTACAGTTTTGGTCTATATAGTCCCGCTTGTTACTTTTAAGGTGTTTAAGGTACGGTTGGGGCCTATATGGTTCCGCTTTGTGTAATGTGGGTTTTTAAGGTCTGGTTGGGGCCTATATGGTCCCGTTTAGTGTAATGTGTTTTTTTAAGGTCCGGTTGGGGCCTATATGGTTCCGCTTGGTGTAATGTGGGTTTTTAAGGTCCGGTTGGGGACTATATAGTCCCGCTTAAAATGTTAAGGTTTTTTTTAGGTACAGTTTTGGCCTATATATTCTCGCTTGGTGTTTTAAGGTTTTAAAGGTACGGTTGGGGCCAATATGGTCCCACTTGGTGTAATGTGGGTTTTAAAGGTCCGGTTGGGGTATATATGGTCCGCTTGTTGTAATGTGGGTTTTTTAAGGTCCGGTTGGGGCCTATATGGTCCTGCTTGGTATTTTAGGGTTTTAATGGACCGGTTGGGGCCTATATGCTCCCGCTTGGTGTAATGTGGGTGTTTAAGGTCCAGGTTGGGCCTATATGTTCATGCATGATTTTTTAAAGTTTTTAAAGGTATGGTTTGGGCCAATATAGTCCCTTTTGGTATTTTAAAATTTTAAAGGTCCAGTTGGGTCCAGCTTGGTGTAATGTGGGTTTTTAAGGTCCGGTTAGAGCCTATATGGTGATGCTTGGTCTAATGTGGGTTTTTAAGGTCCGTTGTTTGCCTATATAGTCCCACTTGATATTTTAAGGTTTTAAATGTCTGTTTGGAGCCTATATTGTCCCGCTTGGTGTAATGTGTGTCTTTAAGGCCCTGTTGGGGCGCATATGGTCCCGCTTGGTGTAATGTGGGTTTTTAAGGTCCGATTGGGGCCTATAGGGTTCCGCTTGGTGCAATGTGGGTTTTTAAGGTCCGATTGGGGCCTATAGGGTTCTGCTTGGTGTAATGTGGGTTTTTAAGATCTAGTTGGGGCCTATATAGTCCCGCTTGGTATTTTATGTTTTTTTTTAGGTACAGTTTTGTCCTTTATTGCCCCACTTGGTATTTTAAGGTTTTAAAGGTATGGTTGGGGCCTATATGGTCCAGTTTTGTGTAATGTGTGTTTTTAAGGTCCGATTGGGGACTATATTGTTCCACTTTGTGTATTGGGGTTTTTAAGGTCCGGTTGGGGACTATATGGTCCCGCTTAGTGTAATGTGCATTTTTAAGGTCCATTTGGGGACTATATAGTCTTGCTTGGTATTTTAAGGTTTTTTTTAGGTACAGTTTTTGAGGTCCGGTTGGGGCCTATATGGTCTCGCTTGGTATTTTAAGGTTTTGATGGTCAGGTTGTGCCTATATGGTCCCGTTTGGTGTAATGTGGGTTTTTAAGGTCCGGATGAGGACTATAGAGTCCTGCTTGGTATTTTAAGGTTGTTTTTGGTACAGTTTTGACCTATATAGTTCCGCTTGGTATTTTAAGGTTTTAAAGGCACGGTTGGGGCCTATATGGTCCCGCTTGATGTAATGTGGGTTTTTAAGGTCAAGTTGGAGTCTATATGGTCCCGCTTGTTGTAATGTGGGTTTTTAAGGTCCAGTTTGGGCCTATATAGTCCCGCTTGGTGTAATGTGGGTTTTTAAGGTCCGGTTGTGCCCTATTTAGTCCTGCTTGGTATTTTATGTTTTTTTTAGGTACGGTTTGGGCCTATATAGTCCCACTTGATATTTTAAGGTTTTGTTAGGTACGGTTTGGGCCTATATAATTCTGCTTGGTGTAATGTGGGTTTTTAAGGTCCGGTTGTGGCCTATATAGTCCCGCTTTGTATAATATCATTTTTTGAGGTATGGTTGGGGCTTAGATAGTCTTGCGTGGTTTCATAAGTGTTTTTTAGTATGGTTGGGGTCTTGCACTCTCTGATTTGTTTGCTTGTTTTATATAACTCCCAGGTCCAAACACTCTGGGGCTGCAGACTATTTGGACTACTACACTTAAAGACACCCCGAGAAGGAGAGTCCACTGTTGGTGAGTGTCATTGCATTCATGCAGAAGAGAAATGTATTAAAAAATGTAACAGTATTAAAAAATCAGTAGGTGGAGTCTATTTCAATGGTCAAGGGGAAAGTATAAGGTCATTGGGCAGGCCAATAAAGACCATTATGATAACAAGGGGAGGAGTTTAAAATGGGTTGGGTCTGTGTAAGGAGAGGGGCCAAGTCTCGCTCTGGCACCCCTCCAACTTTAAAGTTCACAAGCCGCTAATGTAAGGCACTAGTGATCAGCTAAAATAACCTGCAATTTACAATGCAGAAGTGGATGGTGATGGTGAAGCCCAGTTGTGATACCTTGTAGCTGGGTCAGGTGATTGCAGTCAGGGGTAGAAGCAGTCAGATGGTGGGTTTGAAAATGTGTCTGGAAAAGAGATATAATGAATTATTGGGGTAGGAGTGGGCAGGAGGAATTTGATACAGAGGTAAGGGCAAATAAACCAGTGAAGTGCATAGTCAAACAAACAATTAAAGTGAAAATAAAACCTATCTAGTGAAATATAATAACAGGAAAATGTAGATTAATATTAATTATCTATATGAGGGAGGGTGATGGTTGCTGATGGTGAAGACCAGTGGTGATATCTTGTAGCTGGGTCCAGGTGATTGCAGTCAGGGATCGAAGCAGTCAGATAGTGGGTTTGATAATATGTCTTGTAGCTGGGTCCAGGTGATTGCAGTCAGATAGTGGGTTTGAAAACGTGTCTTGTAGCTGGGTCCAGGTGATTGCAGTCAGATAGTGGGTTTGAAAATGTGTCTGGTAGCTGGGTCCAGGTGATTGCATTCAGATAGTGGGTTTAAAAATGTGTCTTGTAGCTGGGTCCAGGTGATTGCAGTCAGGGTAGAGTATTGTCTTTTAGCACAATGCAGCTGTCCCTATTAAACCTAACTGGTATATTAGCCCATTATTTTTACCAACGGCATTAATGCTTTGTAAAATAAGACTGGGCAGGGGCTGTATAGCAGTCTTAAGTATGTATGATTGTATATATGGAGTTATATATGTCAATAACTATCGAAAGACAATGTTAGATGAGAGAAATAACAAAGACAGAAGAGATGGAAAAAAGAGGATTTAAAGAGGGGAACGAAGGGAGGAAAAAGGGAAGAGACAAATTAGCTATTTAATAGAATGATAATTAAGATCATATCTCATAATATTAAAGGATTTAATTCCCCCTCAAAAAGGAAAATTGCATTCGCCAACTATACCAAAGAGAAAGTAGACATTCTTTGCCTACAAGAGACTCACCTAAGGAAGGATATTCCATACACAAACAATACAATGTTTAACATATGATTAGATTCCATATATAATAATAAATCCAAGGTAATTTCAATTTTTTTCAACAATAAACTAATTCTGAAAGATAAATAAAAAAAATTGACAACAAGGGTAGATACATCATATGTTTGGGGGAAATTAATTGCATTCATATTACCTTGATAAATATTTACGCTCCTAACAAAAATCTAACTACATTTTTTAGAAAGGTATTGAAATTAATAGAAAAAGTTAGAAAAGGTTCCCTTATCATCTGCGGTGGCTTTAATATGATATTGGACCCCTCCTTAGATAGAACCTCAACTATTAAATGTAAACCAGAGAATCACATAACTAACTAAGAGTGAGCTCTATAATGTGTGGAGAATATTACATCCATATGACAGAGATTATACCTTATTTTCACATTGTCACGGCTCTTATTCCAGAATTGTTTGTTTCCTTGTAGATCTTCAGCTTTTAAATATCACTATCAACCGAAATATAGGTGACCCTTGGTCTGATCATTCTATGATAGGTATACTTTTAAGAGATTCTCAGAAAGAATTTAAAAGGAAAATGCGGAGATTTGGACTATTTAAACTTAAATAACAAGTTCAAGTAGACACCATAAAGAAAGAAATTCTAAATTTCTTCTCTGACAATAAAGACTCTGAGCCTCATTCAATTCAGGGCTTGCAACTCAATCGCAGACAGCCAAATGCCTGCGATCGAGTTGCGTGTTCCATTAGTTCTCCATTTGCAATGTTATTCAATTAGTCAAGGACGCTCAATTAGTCAAGGACAAGGAGTTATAGTCCTATAGAGAAAATTGGAAACCATGCCATCCTAGGTAGCATTTCCAGGCCTGAACATGATCAGACCTGCAAACCCTCAAATCCAACCCCATGATGCAGAGGTCCCTATCGCGACCCCTGTAGTGACCCCACATTAACCCCATGATGCAGGGATCCCGATCGGCTGTAGTTTCTGAGTCCTTTTAAAATGTTATCTTTTTCATTTTTAGACGTTTGGTCCTTTATCCTAAGCAGCTCTAGACAGGTTTCCTGCTAGTCAGTTGTAGTGCTGAGATAAATCAGAAAGTGATAGAAGAAATGCCCTGCACCAACCTGTTTAGATTGTCAGTCCAGGTACAGTATTTTACGGGATAGGCATAATTATTTATGTATGCTGCCCTATGCCAATTCAGATTTGCACCCAACTTCCCAGTTAGTGCCAGATACACTTCCAGAGAGAATATTCTCTGCATAAAGACATTTCTGTGCATATTCCTTGGCATTGCATCAGCAACTTCTGGCAGCCTGCTGCCCTCTCAAAATATGCTGCCCTAGGCTTGGGCCATTTGGGTCTCGGCTTCAATCCACCTGTACAGGAAACACAATCTGCATTCAACACCACAGTGTATTTTGGCAGCATGGCCAAACTGAACCACATTCTTCCCCAGTGATGATCATGACATCTCAATAAGCTGCACTGAAATAAATGACTCCCGTGTTTGAATAAGTAAATTGAATATTTGCAAACAAAAATCAAATACACATAAATTTAGTTAGTAACTTTGACAACATGCAACAGCCCACACATCTTAAAAATAATTATAGTTTTATTCTGCTCTGAAAAGAATAATATCCTTAAACGTACTAATGTCTTTTACAGTAATTAAGAGAGGCCACGTTCTGTAGAAGTTTATATCTTTTTGAACACCAAGGGAAAAGGGGTTTATAGTTATAAATCCTTTCAAGTGTGCTGATAGAAAACATATTTGATAATAATTAAAGGACTAATGTGGTCAACATTTTAAAATAGCCTTTTTTTGAAGAACTATACTTGAAAATAGGCAATGTGATTTTAGAATGTACAGGATTGAGTCACATTATTATGACTACTTTTGAAGTCAGCAGCTCGTAGCCAATGAAATACGATACGTGCTGTGAGCTGGCTTGGTGGGTATATAAAGTGACTTGCAGGCATTCTGCAAACATTCTGCAACCATATCAACCATCACTGTCATGGGAAAATGGTTCAATTTATCCAACTTTGAAAAAGGGATGGTCGTTGGCTTTTGGTCCAAGGGTGGCAGTATTTCTGAAACATTGCAGTTTGTGAACTGTTTGCATGCTGCTGTGGTCAAAGTGTATTGTGACAGGACAAACGGTACCATTGCAAATAAACAGCGTTGAAACTGTGGAGCACCACGTGCCATTGATGTCAGAGGTGAACGTCGGCTGTGAAGGTGTGTGAGGGCCAACCAACACAATATAGTTCAACAACTCACTGTCCAAACGAGCCAGGACACTACCAGATGTGTGTCTAAAACAACATCACAGCCAACCCTGTTGCGTATGGTGTTCCGAAGCAAACGGGTGGTCGATGCACCCATGCTGATGAGGGTTCATCATGAGAAGCGGCTTCAATTTGCACGACAGTACCAAAATTGGACCTCTTCTGATTGACAAATGGTTGCCTTCTCTGTGTCATGTTTTCTGCTCCATCAACTGGATGGACATTGTTGGAGCAACACCTCAGAGAACAAACACTCTGCAACCATTGTTGGAAGAACACAAGCTGGTGGCGGCAGCGTTATGGTCTGCCCGGGAGTGGTTGGAGGAGCATGACGAAGACTAAGCACTTCCCTGGCCTCCATATTCCCCAGTCTTGAACCCCATTGAGCACCTGTGGGACCACCTCAATCGCAATGTTCGCTGAATGGATCCTCCATCACACACTCTTCGGCAGCTGTCTGATGCGCTGCAATTTGCCTTTGCTTCAGATACCCTTGCATACCTTCCAGCATCTTACTGACTCACTACAACCCTGTCTAGCTGCTGTCCGTGCTGCACATGACGTTTATTCAGGTATCTTATGTGATAAGATAATAATGTGACTCAACTATGCACAAAATTATAATACAGTCTCTAATGTATTAGTTTTGTTTGCAATTATTCTATTGTGGAAACTACCATTTCAGTTTCCGTGATCTACTTCCTAAGGTAGTAGGTAGTTTTGAATGCATGTGGAGTTTGTATCTGCATGACGGGAATGTAGTATCTACAACTGCCAGTGTATTCATTAAGTTCAATGGAATACTTATCAGTGTACAAGGACAGATCCCGTTGAGACAGAAACTGGAAGAAGCAGGCTCAGTAAAGAAAATGGAAGCTTACAATAAAGAATAATTACATATACAAATGGAAAATGTAATGTGTTAATTTATTTATTTATTTATATTACTTTCTAAGCACATTTTGTTCTTATTTTCTTATTCAATAGACTAGATTAAAAAAAAAAACATCAGTGGCCTTTTAAGTGAGGTCAATAACAAGTTACATTGGTGTAAGGCATAGCACCACCACATAATCCTAGCAACTCGGCAGTGCTTTCTTTAGAGTTAAAAGGGACACTATAGTGCACTTATAAAGGACTCTCTAAAGAATAGTTACACAAAGTTTCAGAAGTAAAAATCTTTATTAAACTTTTACTGAGAATTTACACAAATAATTACTATTTTCAAGTTATATAACCTTCAGATCCCTCTATTCCCTGAATGAAGTATTGTGTCTGGAGTGGAGCAACCCAGTGAGGAGGGCTATCTATCAGCCTTATTAAATTGTGATTAAGCCAATTGGAAAGGGCTCTATATAAACACAGAGCATATTTTTTTACAGAAGTTTTTAGTTAGTGAACTTCTATCCAAAAGTAAGGTCTTCACTAACTAAAAACTTCTGTAAAAAAATATGCTCTGTGCTTATATAGAGCCCTATTCAATTGTCCGAATCTCAATTTAATCAGGCTGTAAATCGGCATACACTGCTTCCTATTACTAATGTGTGTTTCAGAGAGTCAATTTAAATGTTGCACTCCCCTTGGGCTGATCCACTCCAGTCCCAATACTTCAGAGCTTGGGGATCATGGAAAAATAGTAATTATTAAAATTTACAATAAAAGTTTAATAACATTTTTTTTCCTATGAAGCTTTACCTAAATATTGTTTAGAGACCCCATTATAAGACCAGTAAAGTGGCCATTTACGAGCCTATGTGCATTTTAGTATCTATAATTTAATTAATAAAAAATACAAAAATGATAAGAAAACACAAAACGATGATATATTTTGAACATTGGATTGGCATGTGCCTAGGTACTATGTACAGATTTATAGACATTTTTGCCAATATTGCCATATTTTATTTTCAAATGGAACTCTGCTATATGTAACTTTTTTCGGCTGCCTTGTAGAGTCAGGGAATTTTGAGTTAATTTGACACATCCTGCAGCTTTTTGGACACAATCCAAAACGTTTCACAGTATGGCACAGTTATATTTTCAGAGTGTGTGAATCTTTAGCACATAGATGATCTTTGAGTAGAATTGCTTAAGTAATTAGTGAGTAAAACATAAGCTGGTGATTTCTGTTTTTAACAATTACCAACTGTCAAATTTAGGAAAATGTATAGTGCTGTCTCAGAGCAGTTTTAGAATAATTAAGGATTTTTATATATTTCTTAAGGGTTCTTGCGACTACATATTAAGCATTGTGAAAACTAGAATCATGTGATATTATCTTTATTATTATTATAATTTATTTTCGAAAATGCCATCCAATTCTGAAGCCCAAAATAGAAGGAATACAGTGAACTTAGAAGGTAGGAGTTTACAATCTTAGCAGGTTAAGGGTTCAAGATAAGAAAGGAGAGTGGTCTTGTGGGGCACAGAATTAATATCCATGGGGCATTACCTGTCCTGTTTAGAAAGTGATATCAGGGAACAATGTGATAGGCTTCTCTTAATAGATGGGTAATAAGAACGGTTTGAAGCTGTGAATACTAGGGAGAGTGTTACAGTGTGAGGCAGAGAACTTCATTGGTTAGAGACCGCATGAAAAAAGTCTTGGAGAAAAGTGTAAAAGGAGGTAATGATGGGTGAAGAGAGACATACTCCATACACAGAGTGAGGGGGAGTATCTGGAGATTACATATGATGTATAGGAGGTTGAAGTGCTATTGAGGACTTTATAGACAGGGTCAGTATTTTGAACGTAATTCTAGTGGAAATGGGTGGAACCGCAGATAAAAAATTACTATTGAAAGTTCAGCTTAGAAGCACTAATTTACAGTGTAATCTAGAACAAGGGTAGTCTCTCTTCATGTTTCTCCAGGTAAATCTATGTTTCAGGCTAGCTCATGCCATGACAGCCTCTGGTATTTCAAGAGCCAGGATGCTTTTGGAACAATGAACAATACCAGGAAGGGTCAGAATAAGCCCCATTAACTAACCAACACTGCATGAAGGGCCACAAATAGCAAATGATCTAAAGAAGATGTAATGTGTGAACCAGTGGCTCTTGATGCAACCCTGTTGCAAGAGATATCACCCACATACATTAAATTTAAAGCATATAGAAGGAGTCTGTAATATATGCTCCCCTCAGGAAATAAATCTAATTTTTCAAGACTCGCTAATCACATGCTTGGTACCAGATGACTGGAGAAAATCAGATGTGATACCTTTATTTAAGAAGGGGGCAAGAGCAAATCTAGGTAAGTATAGACTTGGAAGCCTTACTTCTGTAGTGGGGAAGCTTTTTGAAAAATAATAATGGATAGTATACTGGAATATATCTATATGAACAAGATAATAGGTAGAAGTCGACATGGATTAATGAGGGGTAGGTCATGTCAAATAAAGCTAATTAGTTTCTATGAGGCGGTAAGTAGGAACTTGGATCAAGGCAACTCAGTGGATGTAGTCTATTTGGATTTTGTGAAGGGGTTTGATACAGTGCCACATGGAAGTCTATTGTGCAAACTAAGGAATACAAGAACTGCAGTAAATATCTGCTCATGGATCGAGAGCTGGCTAAAAGACAGGAAGTAAAGGGTTGTTGTATATGGAACATCCTCACAGTGGACTAATGTGGTAAGTGGGGTTCCTCAGGGTTCAGTATTAGGTCCTCTTCTGTTTAACATATTTCTTAATGACTTAGAAGTAGGACTGGAAAGTATTGCTTCCATTTTTGCTAATTACACTAAGTTGTGCAAGGTACCGTATATACTAGAGTATAAGCCGAGTTTTTCAGCCCTTTTTTTTAAGGCTGAGAAGGGCCCCCTCGGCTTATACTCGAGTCACCTCCCTGTCTCTCCACCACCCTCTCCCATGTCTCTCCATCCCCCCTCTCCCTCTCCTGCGTCTCTCCCTCTCCCGTGTCTCTCCAACCCCCTCTCCCTCTCCCATGTCTCTCCAACCCCCTCTCTCTCTCCCGTGTCTCTCCATCCCCCTCTCCCGTGTCTCTCCATCCCCCCTCTCCCGTGTCTCCCCATCCCCCCTCTCCCATGTCTCTTCACCGCCCTCTCCCTCTCCCGTGTCTCTCCATCCCCCCTCCTCAACCCCCCTCCTCACTTTACCCCTCTCTAATAACCTCCCCCTCTCCCTTTCCCCGCACTTACCTTCCATACGCAGCTGCTCCTCCGCTCCTCCGTGCGTCTTCAGGCTGCATCAGGACCCGGCATATGCTAATGACATGGGGTCACATGCGCGTCACGTCATTAGAATTTGAATTTTGTGAAGGGGTTTGATACAGTGCCACATGGAAGTCTATTGTGCAAACTAAGGAATACAAGAACTGCAGTAAATATCTGCTCATGGATCGAGAGCTGGCTAAAAGACAGGAAGTAAAGGGTTGTTGTATATGGAACATCCTCACAGTGGACTAATGTGGTAAGTGGGGTTCCTCAGGGTTCAGTATTAGGTCCTCTTCTGTTTAACATATTTCTTAATGACTTAGAAGTAGGACTGGAAAGTATTGCTTCCATTTTTGCTAATTACACTAAGTTGTGCAAGGTACCGTATATACTAGAGTATAAGCCGAGTTTTTCAGCCCTTTTTTTTAAGGCTGAGAAGGGCCCCCTCGGCTTATACTCGAGTCACCTCCCTGTCTCTCCACCACCCTCTCCCATGTCTCTCCATCCCCCCTCTCCCTCTCCTGCGTCTCTCCCTCTCCCGTGTCTCTTCAACCCCCTCTCCCTCTCCCATGTCTCTCCAACCCCCTCTCTCTCTCCCGTGTCTCTCCATCCCCCTCTCCCGTGTCTCTCCATCCCCCCTCTCCCGTGTCTCTCCATCCCCCCTCTCCCTCTCCTGCGTCTCTCCCTCTCCCGTGTCTCTCCAACCCCCTCTCCCTCTCCCATGTCTCTCCAACCCCCTCTCTCTCTCCCGTGTCTCTCCATCCCCCTCTCCCGTGTCTCTCCATCCCCCCTCTCCTGTGTCTCCCCATCCCCCCTCTCCCATGTCTCTTCACCGCCCTCTCCCTCTCCCGTGTCTCTCCATCCCCCCTCCTCAACCCCCCTCCTCACTTTACCCCTCTCTAATAACCTCCCCCTCTCCCTTTCCCCGCACTTACCTTCCATACGCAGCTGCTCCTCCGCTCCTCCGTGCGTCTTCAGGCTGCATCAGGACCCGGCATATGCTAATGACATGGGGTCACATGCGCGTCACGTCATTAGAATTTGAATTTTGTGAAGGGGTTTGATACAGTGCCACATGGAAGTCTATTGTGCAAACTAAGGAATACAGGAACTGCAGTAAATATCTGCTCATGGATCGAGAGCTGGCTAAAAGACAGGAAGTAAAGGGTTGTTGTATATGGAACATCCTCACAGTGGACTAATGAGGTAAGTGGGGTTCCTCAGGGTTCAGTATTAGGTCCTCTTCTGTTTAACATATTTCTTAATGACTTAGAAGTAGGACTGGAAAGTATTGCTTCCATTTTTGCTAATTACACTAAGTTGTGCAAGGTACCGTATATACTAGAGTATAAGCCGAGTTTTTCAGCCCTTTTTTTTAAGGCTGAGAAGGGCCCCCTCGGCTTATACTCGAGTCACCTCCCTGTCTCTCCACCACCCTCTCCCTCTCCCATGTCTCTCCATCCCCCTCACCCTCTCCCGCGTCTCTCCCTCTCCCAAGTCTCTCCAACCCCCCTCTCCCTCTCCCATGTCTCTCCAACCCCCTCTCTCTCTCCCGTATCTCTCCATCCCCCTCTCCCGTGCCTCTCCATCCCCCCTCTCCCGTGTCTCTTCACCCCCTCTGCCTCTCCCGTGTCTCTCCATCCCCCCTCTCCCATGTCTCTTCACCCCCCTCTCCCTCTCCCGTGTCTCTCCATCCCCCCTCCTCAACCCGCCTCCTCACTTTACCCCTCTCTAATAACCTCCCCCTCTCCCTTTCCCTGCACTTACCTTCCATACGCAGCTGCTCCTCTGCGCGTCTTCAGGCTCTGTCGGGACCCGGCATATGCTAATGACGTGACATCACATGCACGTCATGTCATTAGCATTGGCCGGGTCCAGACGCAGACGGAAGACACGCGGAGGAGCAGCTGCGTATGGAAGGTAAGTGAGGGGAAAGGGAGAGGGGGAGGTAATGATGAGGGAGGTGATGAGGAGGGAGGGAGGTAATGAGGAGGGAGGGAGGAGGTAGGTAATTAGTAGGGAGGGAGGTAATGAGGAGGAGGGAGGTAATGAGGAGGGAGGGAGGTAATGAGGAGGGAGGTAATGAGGAGGGAGGGAGGAAGGTAATGAGGAGGGAGGTAATGAGGGAGGGAGGTAATGAGGGGGAGGTAATGAGGGAGGGAGGAAATGAGGGAGGGAGGTAATGAGGAGGGAGGTAATGAGGAGGTAGGTAATTAGGAGGGAGGTAATGAGGAGGGAGGGAGGTAATGAGGAGGAGGGAGGATGAGGAGGGGGCTTGAGGAGGGGGAGGGAGGTTGAGGAGGGGTTTGAGGAGGGTGATAAGGGAGGAGGAGGGAAATAGACACAAGGGAGATGGGGGAAAGAAAAAGAGGGAAGGGAGAGGGGGGAAGAGAAACAGGGGAGGGAGATGAGGAGAGACACAGGGGAGGGAGAGGGTGAGAGAGAGGGTGGACACAAGAAAGGGGCACAGAGGGCACACAAGATGGGGACACAGAGGGCACACAAGACGGACACCGGAGGCAGCACATTTCCCACCCTCGGCTTATTCTCGAGTCACTATGTTTTCCCAGTATTTTGTGGTAAAATAGGTGCCTCGGCTTATACTCGGGTCGGCTTATACTCGAGTATATATGGTAATTAAATCAGATAATGATTTCCTTTCCCTCCAAAGGGACTTACATAAATTAGAAGAATGCGCAACTAAATGGAAGATCAGATTTAATATAAATAATTATAAAGTTATGCATTTGTATGAAAAATATAAAGTATGCAATGTATAACCTCAATGTAGCAAATCTAGGAATATCAGAAACTGAAAGGGATTTGGGACTGCTTGTGCACAACCACCTAGGTAATATTGTCAAGCAGCACAAAGGGAAGTAAAATATTAGCATGTATTAAGAAGGGTATAGAATCATGGGAAGCAAATATAATTCTACCACTATACAAGTCCCTGGTACACCTTCATTGGAATATGGGCACTGCTTCATAAAAAGGACATTTTAGAGCTGGAAAAAGTACAGAGAAGGGCAATAAAAATAATAAGGGGAGTGGAGGGGCTAAGCTATAAAGAAAGGCTAACCAAATTTAACTTATTTTCTCTAGACAAAAAGGCGTCTAAGAGGGAATATGATTACCTTATATAAATATATCCAGGATCAAAACAAGGCTTTGACAAGCTAACTTTTTGTGGCAAGACATTTTCAACTGCCGAGAAGACATCCGTTGAGGTTAGAAGAAAAAATATTACACTTCAACTAAAGCAAATGGTTCTTCCTAGTAAGAGTGGTTAAATTGTGATATTATCTACCAAAGGAATTTGTGACAGCAGATTTGATAGATAGAACTTAAAAAATCATTAGTTTGTGAGTTTTCAAACTTGGGTCGGTGCTTTGAAAACAAGCACTATGTACATCTGATTTTAAGCTCAAAAACAGGGCCCTCCATTCTCTGCTCTGTGTTAATTTAGTTTTTGCAATTTACCGGTACTTAATCCTGTACAGCGCTGCAGAATATGTTGGCGCGTTACAAATAAAAAATAATAATAATAGATTAAAAGGCATTCAGGGTTATCCTGGATAACTAAAGAAGGAGGAATATGGATACAGGGAGTAATCTGATTGCCAGTATCTGGGGTCAGGAGATAATGTTTCAATGTTTTGGGGTTTTGTTTGCCTTTTTCTGGATCAAATAACAATTAATCCACATACAGTGGGGGTAAAAAGTATTTGATCCCCTGCTGCTTTTGAACGTTTGTTCACTGACAAAGAAAAGATCATTCTATAATTTTAATGGTAGGTGTATTTTAACAGTGAGAGATAGAATGACAAAAAAAAAACAAACAAGAAAAACGCCTGTCAAAAAAGTTATAAATTTATTTGCAGGTCAATGAGGAAAATAAGTAACTTCGTACTTGGTGGCAAAACCCTTGTTGGCAATGACAGAGGTCACACGTTACTTGTAGTTGGCCACTAGGTTTGCACACATCTAAGGAGGGATTTTGTCCCACTCCTCTTTGTAGATCCTCTCCAAGTCATTAAGGTTTCAAGGCTGATGTTTGGCAACTCGAACCTTCAGCTCCCTCCACAGATTTTCTATGGGATTAAGGTCTGGAGACTGGCTTTGCCTCTCCAGGACCTTAATGTGCTTCTTCTTGAGCAACTCCTTTGTTGCCTTGGCTGTGTTTTTTGGGTCATTGTCATGCTGGAATAACCATCCACGACCCATTTTCCATGCCCTGGCAAAGGTACATGGCCCCACCCATCATCCCTTTGATGCGGTGCGGTTGTTCTGTCCCCTTAGCAGAAAAATACCCCCAAAGCATAATGTTTCCACCTCCATGTTTGACGGTGAAGATGGTGTTCTTGGGGTTAAAGGCAGCATTCTTCCTCCTCCAAACAAGGGGAGTTGAGTTGATGCCAAATAGCTCGATTTTGCTCTCATCTAACAACAACACTTTCACCCATTACTCCTCTGAACCATTCAGATGTTCATTGGTGAACTTCAGACGGGCCTGTACATGTGCTTTCTTGAGCAGGGGGACCTTGCGGGTGCTGCAGGATTTCAGTCCTTAATGGCATAGTGTGTTACTAATTGTTTTCTTGGTGACTATGGTCCCAGCTGCCTTGAGATCATTAACAAGATCCTCCGGTGTAGTTCTGGGCTGATTCCTCACCATTCTCTTGATCATTGAAACTCCACGGGGTGAGATCTTGCATGGAGCATCAGACCGAGGGAGACTGGCAGTTATTTTCTGTTTCTTCCATTTGCAAATAATCGCACCAACTGTTGTCACCTTCTTACCAAGCTTCTTGGCGATGGTCTTGTAGCCCATTCCAGCCTTGTGTAGGTCTACAATCTTGTCCCTGACATCCCTGGACAGCTCTTTGGTCTTGGCCATGGTGGAGAGTTTGGAATCTGATTGATTGATTGCTTTTGTGGACAGGTGTCTTATACAGGTAACAAGCTGAGATTTGGAGCACTCCCTTTAAGAGAGTGCTACTAATCTCAGCTCGTTACCTGTGTAAGAGACACCTCATAGCCTTGCTGATTGGGGATCAAATACTTATTTCCCTCACTGACCTGCAAATCAATGTATAACTTTTTTGACATGCGTTTTTCTTTCAGGGTTTTTTTTTGTTTTTTTTCTGTATAACAACATGTCATTGTCTGCTTACAGTAGCATGAGACTATAGTTGTGTAAAGTCCCATCCCCTGTGGGCATGACCTTAGGTCACAACTGTGAAACATGGCATGCTATTATTATTATTCTTAGTAGTAGTAGTCTTGTTTATTTGTAATGTGCCAACATATTCCGTAGCGCTATACATACGTTGTGATCAAGGCAAAACAATATTAACACATTACAAAAGATGGAGGGCCCTGTCTTTCAGCTTAGAATCCAGTGTCCATAGAGCTTTCCCCAAAGCACATTGCAAGATTGAAAACTTGCAGACTTATAATCTAAAGGTTTTGGGTGTGGTCCAGGAGGGTATAAAATGCAGTGTGCATGTTAAGGAGGCAGGTGTGTTTTTAGTGAGAATTTGAAGGATTTGGGGCAGGAGGATAGTCTAGTGGAGCGAGGCAAGGAGTTCCAGAGAATAGGGGCAGAGCCAGAAAAGTCCTGAAGGTGGGAGTGAGAGGAGGTGATGGTGAGAGAAGGAAAGAAGGTCATAAGCAGAGCGAAGAGGGCTGGTGGGGGAATATTTGAAGCTGATAGCAAAGATATAAGGGGGTGCATTGTTGTTGAGGGCTTCGTAAGGTAGGGTCATGTTTTTAAATTTTATTCTAGAGGTTACGGGATGCCAGTTGAGTGATTGACAGAGAGGTGCTGCAGACACTGAGCGTTTAGTACGGTAGATGAGTCTAGCGGAGACATTCATGAGGGATTGAAGGGGGGATAGATAGGTGTTGTGTAGGCCAGCTAGAAGTGAGTTGCAGTAGTCAAGACGGGATATGATGAGGGAATGTATTAGAATCTTAGTTGTGTCTTGTGTAAGGTAGTGAGGTATTATGGAAATGTTTTTTAAATTGAAAAGACAAGATTTTGTTAGTGACTATATATAAGGAATTAAAGAGAGGGTGGGGTCCAGTAAAACCCCAAGACAACGGGCTTGGGAGGTGGGAGTGATGATTGCGTTGTTGAGAGTGAAAGAGATGTGAGGAATTGACGCTGTAGGAGTCGGTGGGAAGATTAAGAGTTCAGCTTAGACATGTTGAGTTTGAGATGGTGAATGAACATCCAGGAGGATATGCTTGGAAACACGTGCTAGAAGAGAGAGCACATATCAGGTAATAAGAGGTAGATTTTAGTGTCATCTGCATAGAGATGAAACTGAAATCCAATTTTTTTTATTAGAGTGCCAAGTGAGGATGCATAGATGGAGAATAGGAAGGGGCCTAGAACTGAATCTGGGGGCATGCCAACAGACAGAGGGTGAGGTGAAGAAGACACTAAATGTTCAATATTATAGGTATGATGTGAACGAAGAGAAAGGTATCTCGCACTGACACTCCCATCTCCCCTACTGCTGCTAAACTACTTTCACTCACCTCTTCCCTCGGCCTCTCACAATTTACAGATTCCCAACTCACCATGATGGTCACTCCCTAGACCTTTCACCCTTCTCTGCACAACCTCTAGCCTCACCATCTGCCCACTCCCTCTATCTGACTACCACCTTCTATCCTGCAGCCTCACTACATCTTTCTCTCACTGCACTTCTTCCCGGTCACCATTACCCACAGTAACCTGCAATCTCTTGATCCACAACACCTTTCCACTCGTCTATCCCCCTTCAATCCATATTTAATGCTTCCGCTAGACTCATATACCATACTCAGTGCTCAGTGTCTACAACACCTCTCTGTCAGTCACTCCACTGGCTTCCCATAGACTCCAGAATAACATTTAAAATCATGACCCTAACTTACAAAGCCCTCAACAACGCTACAATACTGTACAGATATAATAACACAGACATTTAGAATTATATCAATTATTCATAGGAGGAAGATGATGATTGCTGATGAAGTCCTGTGATAATATCTTGTTGCAGGGTCCAGGTGAGAGCAAGGAGAGGTCTGCTAGATTAGAAAGACCAGAAAAAAGGGAAATGCTCCAAAAGATGCACCAATTACACTGAGGAGGCTAAGATTGAGTCAGTAAATTCAATAATACAATTCATAAGGTGAAGAGAACTCAGCTCTATTTATCAAGTCAGTAACAAAGTAAAGCAAGTAACCTTTCATTCTATATTTTACTATATGAAGGCTATTTATCAAAAGTGCTGGAAATTTTATATACCTATCAAAGAGGCCCTGCTCCTAATACTCTTGCATTGCATGCATTCCTACATTAGAAAGCTCTCAATGCAAGTCTACTTTAACTTCAAAGAGCAATATACTCTATTTTGTAGAAATCCATTTGAATATTGGAAAAAGTAAAAAAATGTAAAACAGCAACAATACAGCCTCTTATGTATTGCATTTATTTGCATCTATGATACTGCAGAGTCTACCATTTTGGTTTCTGCTGATCAACCATTTGCAATGGGAATAAACTTTGAATGCAGAACAAATTTCTATCTATACCTCATTAGTGTGGCTACTAAGACTGACTTTGCTTTCAACTGGACTAATGGAAAGTTGATTCATTTACACGGCCATAATCTCCTGTAAAAGAAAAAGGCAAATTCAGGTCAAAAAGAAAGAAAACAGAATAATGGTGAGGAATAATTTCAAATAAACTTAAAAATGTAAAGGTTGTTTATATATGTTCTCAAAAACATATTACCCTTAAAGTTTTGTATAGTTATTCAGAATCTGACCACAAGTTCTCTTTATACCTCCAGTACGGCTCTCCCGTTACTTGCTCAGTCATAGACAAGCAGCTTGAGGGTAGATTACCCAATAACAGCTAATGTGCATCAGATTGAGGCATTATTGCTTCTTGAGTCAGTATGTTTTTAAATTTACAAGCTCTGAGGGGGCTTCTGCTGACAGGTATTTGGCAAGTCACATTTTATCAATTTAAATCCTAAATAATGTATTACACATTAAAACAGTGCAGGCCCCGTCAGAAATGTCTATCAAACAAAGCAATGCAAGAACACACTTTAAAGGGGATTTACTAAGCATCTTAAGTGCATTTATCATCATCCCTTGATTTACTGTACTGTTTCCTATGAGGAATTACAACCCTTCTGCCTTTCTCTCTCATCGCTATTCAACAGCTTCAATGTTTTACCTTTTTATATGTAATTATGCTAAAGTGTAATCTACCTTTTGGTTGCTTATGAAGTATAATTAGACTTTGAATGTACAGGAAGTTTATATTTGCACAATGGGAATGTAGCAGCTTAACTCAATAGGAGTAATGGAAAGCTAATTAGAAAGACAACGCGTTCTGAAATTGTAGCACATATAATTATATGAGAAAAGAAAAAGAAACCATTCAGTAAAGAATACGTTAAAGATGTTACGGTTGTTGTTGTTAATTTTGGTTTAGTTTTGTTTTCTAAAATCATTGGCTCATTATTAGTAATTTTGCTAATTATCAAGCTAAGTTATTTAAAGTGTCACATAGAACAAATTAAACAAATGCCGTATATTACAAAATGATCCTTTAAAGGGATATGGAAGGTTTCTGAATGTTACCAGGTATGTAATATACTGTATCTATTAACTTATAAATGCTTATAAGCTCTGCCTAAATGCAAACAAATAGACTGTATGAGTCTGCTCACTGCAGCGTATGCAGACACAGACTTGGTGTAGAGTGCCTCATACTAACCATCTCTGCTGAGCTTATAAGAACTTCTTAATAAAATAAAGTACATGAAAGTAAATAGCTACAGGGATATATCATATACCTAGTGAAATCCTGAAAACTTTCATATACCTGTAGCTGGGATTTTCAGTAAAACACCTATAAAACGAGTTACTAAATACATTTAGGCTAGGCTGGACATTACAAAGCTCTGTTGCAGGCCATATATCTGTATATTTTTAGCATTCCCAATCCACTTGCCTGTAAAATGATCAACTGCATCGAAACTCCACTATTTTAAACAAAGAGTTTGATTTATAACCAGTCCCTTGCCTCATAAATCACACCTGCAGTGTGATGCCCAGGGCTCCCTATGTTCTGCCAGCATTTACCTTTTATAAATGATTTGGGTTTACCACCCATTGTGATGCAGCTTAATACAATCGCTAGATTCTCTCCTGATATCCGCCGTTGCTGATGCTCATGTCCCCCGCAGGGAATTCAGACCTAGTTTTTTACCAGCATGCGGAAATTATACCAAAATATATCCAATATTCTCAGGATGGCAACTACTATATTACTGTTGAAGTCATGTATTCATATACTTTTCTGAATAAAACTTTATATTCACATTCAATGCATGATAGGCTTTTGGTGGTGATATTAAAAAATATAGTCAGTTTTGTGACATAAAGTGTATAGGCAGGAGGCATATGGCCTTAAAGAACGATTGCAATGTACTAACAACATGAGCTAAATGTTTTAATTAGGAATGATTATTTATAAAAAAATGACATCCAATGAATTAAAAAGCAACATTCATGCTTATATCCACCCACTATCAGGTCACTGGGTGGAGTTGCCTTTGTCTAGCAGACAGCTGCTAAATTTTCAGGGACAAAGAATAGCAATAGAATAACCTTTGTCAGCTGGAGACTTGGAACCACATTAAATTCCAAGCTCGTATGTGCAACATGAGCCTCGCAATAGCTGCGGGCTTGAAATTTTGCCATTTTTCTGAGCTATTAAATTAGAGCAGGGCACGAGCTACGGGCACGTGACTCAATCCCATGAACCATTTTTGGCAACTTGGATGTGCGGCCGTGAACATGATCAATTAGTCAGACCCGTAGTTACAGGTTTCGATGGAGCCAATGGCAATAGAGATCGTCAAAATTACATCACTGAAAAATGGAGGTGGGATTTCAAAGTCTTACGGATTTCAATTACGAGTTACGATTCCAGAAATGATGCAATATTGATAAAGCCGTAAATATGATATTCTATTACATGTGAGTTACATTATATGTATTAACACATTGATTGCCGGGATCGATATAACACGGAAATTAAACATAAAATAAAGTATTTTTTGGGGGCCGATTTGCAAGCTTGAGAATGTTGTGCTATTACTTCTAAGACTTAACATCACTTTCCTTATTATTATATTTACAGTAATGTGTGTATATTTGCATTTACAGTGCTAGGGATTGGACTTTTAGCCCCTTGCGGGTCCTCTCTAGCAAACGTAAGGCTTTTTTGCTCCATTTGCGTGTTACAGGCTTGAACATCAGTGATTTTGTTGCAATTTAATAGCGTGATTGTACACGTTACAGTTATGACGGGCTTGAGAGAACAAAGGATTTGCAGCCTTGCAAGTTGATTTCCCATGTCCCGTAGGGTTTTTTCGCCCCTACCCAGCAAGCCGTAAGTCTTGCAGGCTACAATACGGGCTACGGTTTTACGCGTTTTTACAGAATTTAATGTGGGTTCTTTGTTGTTTTAAATCAATTATCTTGATACCACATCAGATCCCCTCCCCAAGTCCCCTTCCCAAAGCAGATCCCCTCCCCAAGACCCCTTCCCAAAGAT
Organism: Discoglossus pictus; assembly: GCA_027410445.1. Lineage (NCBI taxonomy): Eukaryota > Metazoa > Chordata > Amphibia > Anura > Alytidae > Discoglossus > Discoglossus pictus. The sequence continues at coordinate 396,670,644 of CM050165.1, forward strand.
GCTCTACAATCTAAGACCCCTTCCCAAAGATGCTCTTCACCCTAAGACCCATTCCCAAAGTAGCTCCCTACCTCAAGACCCTGTCCCAAAGTAGCTCTACACCTTAAAAGCCCGTCCGAAAGATGCTCCTCACCCTAAGACTCCGTACCAAATATGCTTATACCTATTTTAAAAGATGCTCCCCTTCCCAAGGCCCTTTTCTACCTACCTTCCTTTCTAGCCTCTGCTGCTGCTCCTGTCATCCAGCACCAGTATGGTCCGTGCACATTTTCATCTCTGACCTACAGCCAAAAATGAAAGCCCCCCCAGGACATACCCCTTCTGGGTAATTGTTCAGCTTTCAATACTCTCAAACTGTAAACATCAGTACAAATAATATTTTATAAATGTGTACATACACTGTATATCCATTATATATTATGGCATAGTAATGTCTGTGTGCACTGGATGCTATAGTACAAAAAGTACATTATGTGTATATTGTGATTAATATTACAATACTTACATTGCATGTACATTGGGCATTATAGTAAGTACTTTATATGTATATTGGGTCCTGTAGGGCAGTAAGTACATTGGATATTGTAGAACTGTAAGTGCCTTGCATATATGTTGGGCATGGTTCTGTATAATATTTTAGCTTCGTAAATAAAAAATATTCATAATAATGATATATAACAGGCGTTACTAATAAATTAACATTAAATGTAGTGCCAAGATTTCTTTGATATTCATATCTGAGAGTTTATAATTAATTGAAACCCTGGCTGTGTTTTTAAAATTATTGAAAATGCCGTAAGTATCCAACCTCTAATGATATGCACATTTTTCGAATAATAAATATTAGTGTCATTACTTCAGCCTCAGCATAAGTGCGCCAAGGTGCTCTGGAAATGTATGAAAATAAATATGCATTATAACTGTTCTTCCACTTAATGACTTCTACGTAAAATATAAGTAATGGAGACACTCCTGGTTATTGTATTCATCAGTAAAAAAAATTGCATTCACCTAGTTAAAGGAAAATGAAAATATGTTTTTGTTGTATCATAAAGAGGGTAATTAATAGTTTAACAGCATGTTTCCTCTTATAAATGAAGGTCTGAGAGCATAAAAATATATTTGCATGTTTAACTGCTCTTGGGGGCTTGCCCTCTGTCAGCCAATGAGATCTAAGGACTAAAGTATGCTCTCTGCATTTCCGTTTCAGTGAAGTATGCACAGATTTCCCATGTCCCTTTAAGGTCAACATATTTAAGTTAAGCTCAGACTTTAATTTGCATTTAATTCAGTATGTTATATATTTATAAAAACAATGATTATTCAAATACATTTACTGTTTACAATTGGAAAAACATCAGTAATTAACGCTTTGGGATAAATTTATCAGAGTCAAATATCAACATTCCATATGTTTTCTATAGGAGCCATTTATCAAACAGAATTAAAGCTTATTCCTACTTTACAAATGGGCTCCATAGAAAATATAAGACATGGTGAGATTTTATGTTTTAACCTCACTTGAGTGGAGATAGGCAGAGTTACTAATTAAGAAAGAGAGTAACACCAATGTGGCACATATGGGCTTCATTAAATTGTGAAATCGCAATTACTGAAGCCCGTAATGTAGCCCACAAAAGTTTTGTCAAATTTGACTGAAAGATCAGTCAAAATAGAAATTTCCTTTTTGGTTATCTATAGAGAATTGATATGCTAAAATATAACCTTTATTATTACTTACATAAAACTAAAACTGAGGAGAAACCGTATCAAGTGTAGAAGAGACTAAGTATTGATACATTGACACTATTATATACTACACATTTAAGTGGTTGAATTAAAAAGAAGATTTGGTTATTCCTGGTCATCAGAACATCATATGTATTAATCGTCAAATTTCTACATTTTTAAATTTGTATGTCTTTAGTTTTACGTAAATAATAATAAAGGTTATATTTCAACATATTAATTCTCTATAGGTATCCATAAGGGTAGTTCTAATTCGACCAATCTTTCAGTCAAATTTGACAAATATTTATAGTAAAGATACCCTGGATTAAATTCCGAAAATTGGTTAACTAAATTGACATTATAAGTCCACAAAAGTTACTGCTATTTAATTGCCTCTACTAGCTACCCGCAAAAAAATTGCGAGTTACTGGCTGAAAATCGCTGCGGTTGTCAAAATCATAACTCCAACCCATGTAAGCCTTTTATCTCTCAAATGTTACAATCGCTAAATTCGCTATTAAATTGCTACAATTCTCCAAGCCCGCAATTGCCTTCAAACCCGTAAATGGCAAATGTAGCAACAAAAAAAAAGTATTACTGATGTCATGATGAAGGTCTCATTTACTATTGGCTCTGGCTCTGCCTAAATCGTTACTTATGGGCTTGCTTAATTGATCATGATCATGCCCTGAAATGCTACATACGTTTACAAGGTTTACGGATTTGGCTTTCAGCCATGGACTTGCGGGCATGTTTAATTAAATTGCTCTGTAACTGTTGCAATTTAATGAGAGAAAATGTGCTGCCTTTGTGGGCCTACTCAGAAACACACCTTTGCTGAGAGAGGTTTCTCTTATATAATAAGCAGGGAGATCTGTTGAATTTCACTGCAGGTATCTTCTAAGTTATTCCCACAGGGGCAGAGCTACCAGTGGTGTAGGTGGTGCAATACACAGGGCCCTCCTCTGGGGGGCCCAGTACAGTGAAATTCTTTTTTTTTTTGTCATTTAATTTTCATTTAATTCTCATTTCTACTGAAGCTTCAAGAGGTGGTAGTGTGGAATAGTTCAACATGCTGCAAAGGTGTATTAGAGAAGAGGTATGAAAGAGCAAGGGCTGGATGAGAGCAAAGTACAGGATGGGCTCTGTAAGGCGGGTGCGGAGTTGGGGGTTATGTGGGGTTGGATTCTCAGAGGGGATGGATGCTGATGTGGTTGCTATATAGGGATGGATGCTAAGAGGGGTGGGTGCTGTGTGGAGGTGGATGTTGAGTGAGACTGGGTGCTATGTCAAGATGGCTGCTATGTAGAGATATTATATGTATATATGGGTATATATGTGTCCTTCATGCAAACAAGAGATAAGAGAAGGGGAGCTGCTATGGAAAGGGGTATTGGCAGGAGCAGCTATGGGAAAAGGTCTAGGGGAGGGGTGATGTTATGGGAAGGGGTCTTAGAGAGGGGAGCTGTTATGGGAAGGGGTCTGGGGAGGATCACTGAGTGAGTTGGGAGGGCAGCCCAAAATTTTAATTTTGCACTGTGGACATCCACTGATTCCCCCGTTCCCTTCTTATGCCCGTATGAAGTTCTGCTTGCAAGATATCTAAATATAACTAGTTTTATCAGTTGTTATTATATTATCAAAGTGCACATGATATTCATGTTTCTTCTATCTCTACTATAATACTCTCCTCTTCATCAAAGCACACCCTCTTAGTGACTCTGATGTGTAACACAGTTTGTGCACTGGCTGGTGTCTCTGACACTGTGCTGCTGTCGGCCTTTCTTAGTAAGTGCTACATTTTCCAACTATTATCCAAACTCTACTTGAACAGGTCAAAAGTTACACAATTGTTGAAACAATCTTCCGGGGCTGCTTTGTTTCAGTAGACAGAATAAAACAAAATCTAAACTTTCAACACCCAGTTGTCATGCAATATTTCTTCACTTTACTCGTCCTAGAAGATTTTCTAACTAATGATCACATACTTTTCTCCGTAATCTCAGGAACTGGCTTAGTGGTAGAGCTCGGGCTCTGGTGCAAATTTATTTGGGGCCCCTGTAACTATAAATAGATATTATACATGGTGGGTAAATTATAAAAGCCAACAGATACAAAACATTTTCAACCCCTCCCATACATTTTTTTATTGCTTTAGCCCAGGCTGCTATTAGTAGCATAGGAGTCCGATCCTGAACAAGAGAACAGCGTCTGGGCTTTGCTGTTTCTCCTGTTCAGGGTAGAATTGCCTGGTATTTCAGGGCTGGTCTCTCTAGTGAGTGGGACCAGACTGATATGCTACAGGATATTTCTCCCTGTGAGCGAAAAGAGGTTGGTGTCTGAGTAGGTAACCAGACCTATAGAGCAAATCTACTTCAGGTATTGTCTGTTCTCAGATTGAGCAACTCTAATTTTGTTGTTGTGTTGTTACATTCTAAAATATGTTGCATATTTTTAAGTGTATTTATTCAAAATACTATAGTACATTATAAATATATGACCACGTTGGTCTCGTAAATGTTGTTAAACAACTTTGGGATTATGTCCCAAAAGATTGTAAATTTGTGAGCACTGTATACGTTGATTTCAAATTTAAAGACAGGGCCCTCTATCTTTTTGGGTTGTATTTTTATCTTTGCATTGTGTTAGTATTGTTTTGACCTGAACTTACCCCTGTATAGCGCTAAGGAATATGTTTGTGCATTACAAGTAAAGGAAATGATAATAATAATAAGTCACATCTCAAGTGAATTGGCATGTGACCTTGTGCAAGAATCACCTCAGTGAATACGCTCAGTTTCATTAGACATGACAGCCAAAAAAATATCCCTTAGCCATGAAAATACTGTAACCCATTAAACCTATTTTTATTAATACAATGAATCCTAAGAACTTGCAGAGTACTTTTCTTACCCTTCAAGAAGATAGTTACATAGTTACATAGTAATTGAGGCAGAAAAAAAGCAGTCACGTTCAACCTTTTTAGATCTCCTCTGATCTGCAATATGCAGATTCATTGTTAATTGTTAATAGCTTCAGAGCAAGGCAAACAGAAAAAAAACTGTGAATCTTGCCAATTGTCTCAAAGGGAAAAAAATGATTTCCTGACCTCAAATACTGGCGGTCGGATTCCTCCCTAGATCAATACTCCTCTAATTAACCAGGCTAACCCTGAATGCCCTTTTTTTTTAAAAACAAATACAACCCCTTTTTAAAGTTATCTATCAAATATGCTAGCACCACCTCCTTTGGTAGAGAATTCCACAGTTTAACCACTCTTACTGTGAGGAACACCTTTTTTTCTTTAAGGTGGAACCTTTTTACTTCTAAACTCAAAGGATGTCGACCATGACTCCCCTGAACCCCACCAGCAAGGCCATGTATGTACCAAGATCGAACTGTAACCGTCCTGAACTCATGGACTAGTTTGTTCTATCATGTACTATTTTGGTATGACCCTAATTACCTGTGCAGTGTTAGGCCTAATGCTCTGATCCAGTACCCCGTAACCCCAAAGAGCATGGCCTGAATCTAATATGATGATTTGAGTAATTGTCTAAAGTTTAAATAATGTATTTGCGCTCAGAAGTAGGCCCTAGGACATAAAGTCAGTCTGTTTTGTACTAAACAATGGTACATGTGTGCTTCTTATGTCATAATAAAAATGATCTGATTGTGCCTGTAACTGATCTGAATGGAACCGGGGGGATGCTGAGATCTTGAACACAAAAAGGCATGGCCTAGAGGGAAAAAGTTGGGGTTCGCGTCGTCCCCCAAGTCTGGGTCATAACAATGTCCTCTTGTCAGTTGAAAACCTCTTGGCACAAAAAGTTCACTTGTCAAAGCTTTTAATTTGGTTAGTATTTCTTCATAACTTAGCCCCTACAATCCCCTTATTCGTTGTTGTCCTTCTCTCTATTTTCCAGCTCTAAAATGTCTTTTTTATGAAGTAGTGCCCAAAATTGTACTCCATATTCCAAATAAGGCTGTAATAGGGATTCATATAGTGGCAGAATTATATTTGCTTCCCTTGCCTTTTATACCATTCTTAATACATGCTAATATTTTATTTGCCTTTGCAGATGCCGCTTGGCATTGCACACTGGTTGTATACTTGTATATTAATAGCTTGTAATAGTTTATTTGATGAAATTGCTACATCAGTAGTGGGAAACAGATGGACCAGGGACCTTATGTGGACTTCAGACACTTCCTATACAGCCCCAGCCTTTAGAGTAGGAGATCATGATCCTCTTCACCATTTTATCTTTCCATAACTATCAAATCACTCTCTTAAACTCCATTACATGTATTCACATTATATATACCTCTAATACCAATTGATTCAACCTCTACTTCGCTCCCACAGACAGTGATTTTACCATATCTATAATTAAAACTATTCTATAGTCCTTTTTAAGGATACAGAAGTCATATACGCTACCCTTCAAGTGAAATAGATTGCCTGTCCCTGGTCTATGTTTACATATTTTGCAATTAAAGGAACATTTAGAGACTACTGCTTTTATAATAGTAATGCTTTTATTTCTTCTTTTTTTTACGTACACTAATGAACTTGTGTGTGTGTGGCAGCAATGTAAAATATGTGTATTGGAATAATTTTCAGTGATATTAGATTCATTAAGTTTGCACTTTATATTAATTTTATATATATATATATATATATATATATATATATATATATATATATATATATACATACATATATATATATTATGTTTGGGATTTAGATCTTTAAACACCACTGTACAATGAAACAATGACATATGTTTGAAAATATTGAGTCTTAATGAGAGTATAATTAAGCAGGGAAACATTAATAAACTCAGTTTTTAATTAGAGAAAAAATAAATGTTGGTGCCTCTTCTGGCCCCAGAGAAATGTATGATACATGGGTGAGAAGAGAGTTTACATTTCTGGAGAGAAATGCTGTTAGTTTTGCATCAAAAAGAGACACTGGTAGATAGTGAAGAACCATAATAGGCTTTCCTTGTTTGGATAAACAGCAAACATTTATAACATATCAGTTACTTGAAACAGCAGCCAGCAGGGTGAAAGGTAAAAAGGAAGAGAGAAAACAACAAGTGAAGAAAACAAAGAACATCCTTCCTGAGGTACTCTAAACTGCACAGCGCTATCTACAGCTCAAGAACAGAGTGACTACATACAGTTCCTTGCAGAAGTATTCACCCCCCTTGACTTTTTAGCTATTTTGTTACATTACAGCCTCAAGTTCAATGTTTTGTTAATCTGAATTTTATGTGATGGATCAGAACACAGTAGTCTAAGTTGGTGAAGTGAAATGAGAAAAAGATATACATAAAACTATTTTTTAGAAATAGAAAACAGAAAATTGGCATGTGCGTATGTATTCACCTCCTTTGTTACAAAGCCCATAAAAAGCTCTGGTGCAAACAATTACCTTCAGAAGTTACATAATTAGTGACATGATATCCACCTGTGTGTAATCTGTCACATGATCTGTCATTACATATACACACCTTTTTTGAAAGGCCACAGAGGCTGCAACCTAAGCAAGAGGCACCACTAACCAAACACTGCCATGAAGACCGAGGAACACTCTAAGCAAGTAAGGGACAATGTTGTTGAGATGTACAAGTCAGGGTTAGGTTTTAAAAAAATATCCAAATCTTTGATGATCCCCAGGAGCACCATCAAATCTATCATAACCAAATGGAAAGAACATGGCACAACATCAAACCTGCCAAGAGACGGACGCCCACCAAAACTCACGGACCAGGCAATAAGGGCATTAATCAGAGAGGCAGCACAGAGACCTAAGGTAACCCTGGAGGAGCTGCAGAGTTCCACAGGAGACACTGGAGTATCTGTACATAGGACGACAATAAGCCGTACGCTCCACAGAGTTGGGCTTTATGGCAGAGTGGCCAGAAGAAAGCCATTACTTTCAGCCAAAAACAAAATGGCACGTTTTGAGTTTGCGAAAAGGCATGTGAGAGACTCCCAAAATGTATGGAGGAGGTGCCCTGGTCTGATGAGACCTTAATAAATTTAACTTTTCGGCCATCAAAGAAAACGCTATGTCTGGCGCAAACCATAAACATTACATCACCCAAAGAACACCATCCCCACAGTGAAACATGGTGGTGGCAGCATCAGTCTGTGGGGATGTTTTTCAGCAGCCGTGACTTGGAAACTGGTCAGAGTTGAGGAAAAAATGGATGGTGCTAATTACAGGGATATTCTTGAGCAAAACCTGTACCACTCTGTGCATGATTTGAGGCTAGGACGGAGGTTCACCTTCCAGCAGGACAATGACCCCAAAAACACTGCTAAATCAACACAGGATTGGTTTAAGGGGAAACATGTAAATGTGTTGGAATGGCCTAGTCAAAGCCCAGACCTCAATCCAATAGAAAATCTGTGGTCAGACTTAAAGATTGCTGTTCACAAGCTCAAACCAACCAACTTGAAGGAGCTGGAGCATTTTTGCAAGGAGGAATGGGCAAAAATCTCAGTGGTAAGATGTGGCAAGCTCATAGAGACTCATCCAAAATGACTTGGCGCTATGATTGCCGCAAAAGATGGCTCTACAAAGTATTGACTTTAGGGGGGTGAATAGTTATGCACATTGACTTTTTCTGTCATTTTGTCCTATTTGTTGTTTGCTTCACAATATAATAAAAAAAATCTTCAAAGTTGTGGGCATGTTCTGTAAATTAAATGATGCAAATCCTCAAACAATCCATGTAAATTCCAGGTCGTGAGGCAACAAAACATGAAAAATGCCAAGGGGGGTGAATACTTTTGCAAGGCACTGTATTATGCAGTACATGCTGTCGCATTTCCCAACAAATTTATCGATGCAACCTGTCTTTTTCTGGGCCATCAAGAGGAAAGGGGTTTGGTGTCAGCTTCCCTCTTATCCAATCACATATATAGTTGTGAGCGTACGAGTCGTTGCTCACGCTTGCGGGCTCGCGTAGCGAGCCCGCGGCCCTCGCGTAGCGAGCCGCGGGCCTCGCGAAGCGAGGGCCGCGGCTCGCGCAGCGAGCCGCGGCCCTCGCGTAGCGAGGTCACTGGGCAAGGGCCTCAGTTGCTGGCATGGAGCGCCGAAGGCGCTCCATGCCAGCAACTGAGGCCCCTCGCGAAGCGAGGGACTCAGTTGCTGGCGAGGTCACTGGGCAAGGGCCTCAGTTGCTGGCATGGAGCGCCGAAGGCGCTCCATGCCAGCAACTGAGGCCCCTCGCGAAGCGAGGGACTCAGTTGCTGGCGAGGTCACTGGGCAAGGGCCTCAAACCCTCGCAAAATTCACGTCGCTACTCAAAAAACACGACACACAAATTACGACACTCGCTAAATTTTACGAGGCACGCAAACAACGTACGAAACACGTTACCACACATTACGACCTCGCAAACATCGGACGCAACACGCCGACATACAAACATTTAAAACACAATACATACACACAGCACATACATAAAAAACTTACCTACACCAAGAGGGAGCACCCAGGACCTCAAAAATGCAACTTACACCTCGATTTTACTCGAAATAAAACAGTTTAGAGACTAAAAAAAAAACGAAGCGAGAGAAAAAATGGCCGCCGAACAAAACGAAAACGAGGCTACAGCACTCTAAACTCGCAAAACACCACAAGAAACTCGCAAAACACCACAAAACACCTACGGATATTCCGATACAGACCTATACCACACATTACTCGCCATTTTACACCAATGCGGAAGTACACGACTACGCTAACGGTTTGGTCTCGCGCACGCACAGTGTTACACTGCACACATTCAGCATGCTTATACAGCAGCTCCACACCACTAATGCTGCAGCAGCATCAACACAGATTGCCAGCTCTTCATCACAATGCTTCAAAATAGGTACAATATATTCATTTACTAATTTAGCTACCTTACTATTTCATTGCCGTCATTTTTTGACGGGCAATTCGCTAGTTATTTAATAATGCCAACAGACCTGTCCTGTTCCATTCACACAGTTTATTTTAGCCATAAAGTTATTTAATATGTGATTGTCCAGTTGACCATCAATTGATGCTTTCTGCAACTAATTTTGTTGCAGGAGATAAGGGGTAAGGGAGAATGATACAATAACACAATAGCTGAATAAGAATTTAGCGATTAGTAACACAACTGTAGTAACTCATAAAGTATGAGTGATGACCTTGTATGTTGATATATTAATGTACAAAAAAGTATATATGTTTCCTAATTTAGATTCCCCTATACAGTAAGTGTCACCAAATCACCCTTATCCCAGCAGGAGGAATATCATGCTCTGAGATAAGTACTGTAATGCCGATTCCACAATATATCATGTTAGAAAGCAACACAATCAAAATAGTGTTTTTGTTTGTTCAGAGATATATGCTGTCGTATTCAACCATTTATTGTCATATTGCGTACTTTTAAAGCTTTTAATAGTCATGGTATGCCCTAAAAACGTTGACTTTATGCTAAGAATAGTTAGAAACAATATTTTCGAGTCTTCACAATGACATTTTTTTCTGCAACTGCTCCTATTTATGAAATATTATTTTTTACTTTTTTAATATGCTAGGGCATGTAATAGGAATTAGAAATCTGAGTTGGACATGTTTAAAAAGTGTTTGAACAGGTATGTAAGCTAATGCATCAAAATAAATGGAGGTGCTCAGCCAGAGAACAAAATAACCGTAATAGATTAGTTCTATGGCCATGATAACCCACTCCGAGAGCAGCTTCTTTATCTCACGTGTGCCATTCACAGGGAAAAACATCCTGTAGTATTTCAGTATGGTCTCACTCACTAGAGTGATCCAGCCCAGAAATACCAGGCAATTCTACCCTGAACTGGAGAAATAGCAAACCCCAAGCCCGAGGCCTTAATTTGGCCTTCTCAGTAGGGTGTAGCTGATAACTCCCTAAGGCATATATCTTATTTTTCCCTATATAAGAAACCCCCATGTATAAGACAACCCTTATTTTTTTAGCCCAAAATTAAGAAATAATTATTTTAAACACCAAACAGAACAACTTTGATATTTTATTAAATGTTCAAAACCAGAACAACTTTACCAATATATTTAGACAATCTTTTTTTATTATCTGACATTTTTATGGGCTAGTGTTCAAAAAACTGTTAATGCAGTCCTCTGTGAAGTTACATTAATGGCTCCATAGTATGGTGAATTCCGTGTATAAGACGACCTCCTATTTTAAACTTTAAAATGTTGGTAAAAAATATAGTCTAATACACAGAAAAATATGGTAAGTATATTGCTTACCCTAAACTGACCATACAGGAAGCAAAATGGGACTACTCTCCACAGCTGTTAATTTCATCTACTTCTTTTTATCTTTTTATGGTGTTGAAGTTGTCATCATCAATTGCGTCACATCATTTATGTGCACATAAGGCTAAAATAGTAATATGTGCTTTATACTTTATACAGGTACACTATACAAATGCTCTAAAAAAATCTTGAACTTAAGTGTGTGTTACTTTTATGCTCTAGTCAGTTAAAATGATTAATACAACTGTAGATAGCTATACTTAAAACATAACTAAAACACTCCCTGTGTAAGAAAAAGTCCCTGCACAGACCATCACCCCCGTCTGTTGATGTATTCTTAATTCCTATGTTCAGCATTTTACATGACATCATTCGTTGGCTGTCTCATCACAGAGAGGTTGAATGAGATTGCTTTTTAGAAGCATCAGCAGTATTGTGCCGCATTAATCTCCTGGACTTTGACAGTTGCTGTAGCTCGCCAACCTTTAGCTACTGTTAACAATAATGGAATTAATAACCTGCTGCTTCAGGCCTCTGCAGTCAAAATACTTCAATATAAAGTTCTAGAAACAAAAGGCATGGTGCTGAGATACTGAATGGAAAATATTTTTAACACAAGCGAGTGGTTATATAAGACAAAATGCACAGAATTACGAATATAATTATTATTGTTCAGTAATTATAATTTAAACACTAAGTTCAATATCTGTAACTGCTCACAGAAATTAAAAAAATTAAAACTAGTGTTTGTAGACTTGTTTCTTAACATATAGGTCAAACACCGTAGCGCCATCATCCCTGGATTCCTCACCTTCCATCCTTGTGCTGGTTATGTCACTACTAGTCTTCCATGATGCACTGTGAGTCATAGTTGCAGTGTGCATTATCTCATGAAGATTGAAGAGATGGAGCCCAAAGATGCCATCAATTGTAGCCTGAAAGTAGACCACAGAGTTGGGCTTTATGGCAGAGTGGCCAGAAGAAAGCCATTACTTTCAGCAAAAAAACAAAATGGCACGTTTTCAGTTTGCGAAAAGGCAAGTGGGAGACTCCCAAAAGGTATGGAGGAAGGTGCTCTGGTCTGATGAGACTAAAATGTAACTTTTTGGCCATTAAAGAAAACGCTATGTCTGGCGCAAACCCAACACATCACCCAAAGAACACCATCCCTACAGTGAAACATGGTGGTGGCAGCATCATGCTGTGGGGATGTTTTTCAGCAGCCGGGACTGGGAAACTGGTCAGAGTTGAGGAAAAGATGGATGGTGCTAAATAAAGGGATATTCTTCAGCAAAACCTGTACCACTCTGTGCATGATTTGATGCTAGGACGGAGGTTCACCTTCCAGCAGGACAATGACCCCAAATACACTGCTAGAGCAACACTGGAGTGGTTTAAGGGGAAACATGTAAATGTGTTGGAATGGCCTAGTCAAAGCCCAGACCTCAATCCAATAGAAAATCTGTGATCAGCCTTAAAGATTGCTGTTCACAAGTGTAAACCATCCAACTTGAAGGAGCTGGAGCAAAAATCCCAGTGGTAAGATGTGGCAAGCTCATAGAGACTTATCCAAAGTGACTTGGAGCTATGACTGCAGCAAAAGGTGGCTCTACAAAGTATTGACTTTAGGGGAGTGAATAGTTATACACATTGCCTTTCTCTGTTATTTTGTCTTATTTGTTGCTTGCTTCACAATAAAATAAAAAAATCTTCAAAGTTGTGGGCATGTTCTGTAAATTAAATGATCCAAATTCTCAAACAATCCATGTTAATTCCAGGTCATGAGGCAACAAAACACAAAAAATGCCAAGGGGGTGAATACTTTTGCAAGGCACTGTACAGTACAAGAACAATATATATAGTATTCAAATGACACTGGGGTAAAACTTGTATCTATTTTTCCCAATTTTTAGAGTTTTGTTGCATACATTTCAATAAAATTTGTCATATTGTGCCAGTACAAAGTAAAAGAAAAAAATGATAGAAAAGGCCGGCGATAGCATGGGTGTAGGAACTGGGCGGATGCGGGCGGGGGGGACAAATCCCCCCAGATTTTTCTGTGTTTGTATGTGTCTGTGTATACAATTAGCTGTATTGACCAAACATTAAATAAGCTTCCGATAACCTTTTGTTAAGCAACCACCATCGTTACAATAATAACCAGTTGTGCTCTGGAATGAAATATTGCTATTACCCACGTTCTCATTCCAAAATAAATTGTTGGTCCTCTGTTCTACGTCAGGTAAAATAGTCTAATCTTGTATAGTGCCAGATAGCACTGTTTTGATATAGAACTATAATGGTTTTTGTTGCACATCTTTGTTCCGGGCATCAGTTCCTGGATATTTTACATTCCCTCTACCTGCAAACCAATCATGTGTTCTCCACACACCAGAAGCATACAAAATGATCGTGAAATACACAAAAACCCTTTCATTTACTTCTGGCAATTTAAATAACTAACTACTAAAATTAGTTAGAAACTACCTGACAATATACCTCATTCAGTGAAGATTGAAGTTGGGATTTGCTTAGAAATAAAGTATGAAAAAATTATATTTAACTTATTATTATTTATCTCAGTTTTACATTGATGATAAAGCAGTATTGACTAAATAAATTATATGATAAATGACATGTAACATAATGTTAAATCAAAGAAATATACATTATTTGCCATTTATAAGGGTGAAAGGTAAGAAAGTGTCCATTTTAGGGATGTTATTAATGCATCCATGTAGATTCAAGCATATTTTACTATGGCATAGTGTGCCATAGTGGTGATGTGAGAACTCCTCCCTCAGTTATTTGTCAGATTTTTCTATGTGATTTTAGTATGAATTGATTACAGTGGTTAATATTATGAGACTGGAAGAGGCCATTGTTTGCCATTGATGAGTGTATGTTGCAGGAGACACATTGTGGGCTGTACTTTCACCTCTAAGGATTGTGTACTACGTGTTACAGCCTTCCTGATGTAACAGTCCCTATGGCCACTGTTCCATTCTCCGGGCCCACAGCAAAGGCCCAATCTAGAAATATGCAGCTCTAGGAAAATTGTAAAATGTCTTTAACTTAATGGGAATTTCTCATTTGAGGAGTTCCCCACAATTAATGTGTATGGATTTTCTAGGACTCTGAATGGCTGACATAGCAGTCAATCATATGTCAGCCAATAAAAGAAGACTATCACCCGATAATGTGACTGGTTCATTACTAGCCAATTAGGCAAATAGAATATGTGCACTCAGAGAGATGCCCATCTCTGATTGGCTGATGGTTTAGCCAATCAGAAAGGAGAATCTAAACCATCTATCCCCTTCTCTGATTGGCTCAACATAAGAGCCAGTCATAGGAAGTAATAGATGGTTAGTTTAGAGGGATTTTTGCTAGGTGGTATAAGTGGTGGGGATCATGAACCTTTCATGAACACCATTACTTAACACTATTGCGCATGAATGAGGGTCTTACAATGAAAATAACCATTATTTTTTGGGCATAGCAAGTGGTTGCACATCTGCAAGTGTCATGTAACAGCAGTGCAAGCATAAATCAATATGGACTTGCATGTGACTAGCACTCATAAGCAATTATATGTAATTGTAAATGTAACTATATATAATTGCTCAGTTATTTTTAATGTGTTATTTCATATTGAAAAAACGAGTCAGAGGTGCTCATCAGAGAACAAAATAACCATATATAAAAGTGGCTGCTCTCATAGTGGCTTCTCATGGCCATAGAACTAACTTATTAAGGTTAGTTCATTCTCTGATGAGCACATCTGACTTAGTTTTTTTGTTTATGCAAATTACCCTTAGGGTTTAGTCTCCCTAAGGGTAATAGGGGACTCCAGACGTGGACCACTTGCTCACTGTGCCTTAGGAAGTTCAGCTGCATCTCACTGACGAGGCCCATAAAGACCAAAATGCATCTGTGATTTGCTGTTTTCTCCTGTTCAGGGTAAAATTGCCTGGTATTTTGGGGCTGGGTCACTCTTTTGAGTGAGACCAGACTGATATATTACAGGATATTTCTCGTTGTGAAGGGCACAAGTGAGCTAAAAGAGGTTGCTCTCAGTGTGGCTTTTCATGGCCATAGAACTAATCTATTAAGGTTGGTTAGTTCTCTGATGAGCACCTCTGACTTTGTTTTTTTAGTTTTTTTTATTTCATAAGTCTGCAAGTTTCAATCCTGCAAGGTGCTTTGGGGAAAGTGTTATGGACACCGGATTCCAAGCTCAAAGACAGGGCCATCCATTCTTTGCAATGTATTAATTTTGAATTTGTGTTTGCCTGGAACTTAACTTATGTATAGCGCTACGGAATATGTTGTCACGTTACAAATAAACAATAATAATAATATTGTCGAGATCCCCTGTTTCCTTTGCCCCATGAACTTCAATGGCCATTATGATGGTTAGGAATTTCTCCTGTAGGGAGTAGCTGACTTGAGGTGTGAATTGTGCGCGCGGATCTGCCTCCCCACAAAAAAAACATATTGTAAAGTGAGTATCTTAGTAAGCTGCAAAACTAACCATTTTACATATTAAACTGAGTGATAAGAGGGTCACATAGACCACCCAATGTTAGCGGCAGACATATTGGCCAGAATCTACGAAATACCTAAGTTGCGCAATTTTTTTATTTTTTATTAAACAATTATAACTTACCATTGTTCAGGGGTTTAAAAGGGGCATCAAAAACCTGAAGTAGATAGTTGAATTTAAAACCAACATCGTGCCAGGCTGCTAGCTTCTTCTATTTGTTTTTTGAGATTTTCTTTCAAAAAGTGAGACATGACAATATGATGTCATGTCAGACCAATCAGAGTATACAATTACAAAATCCTCAGTTCTCTATTCTTTGCCACCAAACAGACATACGGTTTAAGTATCAAGTTATGTTTAAACCACTGTTTACTCAGGTTACCCTTGTACCATGCAGTCTCCAGAGATGATCAGACTCCAAGTAATTCTCAATTGAAGGGCAGTTAAAGGATCACTGAGTTCTTATTTGTCTATATGGTTCCTTAATGATAACAGGCTAAAATGGTTTCAGCAAATGAAGAAAAAAACACTGATTTTATGTTTTTCACATTTATATGCATTTATTATTCACTGCAAGCTTCCATTTTCTTTACTGGGTTACTTTTTGTACCCTTTGTGCCAGGTGGGTGTGTCAGGAGGGCGTGTCTATTTTAGCTGTCACATTTCCATTGCCTATATAAAAGTTTCCACTGCATTCAATATCTCCTCTGACCTTGGGAAGTAGATCAGATGAAACTAAGGTCCCCATACCATGACTGCTGCTAAATATTTACATTTGAAAATCACACATAAGAAATAACATCACTGTTGCAGGCTGCACCTAAAAAACCCTAACATGTAACCCTTGTGAGTGATAGCTATGTATAAGTGTGGAAAATAATCAAGACATAAAATTGCAGCATAATTGCATATAAAAGGTAGTAAACTTTATTTTACAATTAAAGAACATATGCCTATTTTCAAGTGTAGTTCTTAAAAAAAAAACTATATTAAATATTTGACTACAGTTGTCCTTAATGTATCAGTTCATGCCCATTGATATGCAGCTTATGGGTAACTTAAATATTTTCAAATAGACAAAAAGAATTTACACAAACACCAAATAATTTGTTTTATGATCGAAGTGTATATTTAATAGACACTTGCTTGGTGTTTTATTCCTATCTTTTACAGTGCTTACCAATCAAGGGCTTGATTACATGGCTCCCGTGGGATTTTCCACAAAGCTCAGAACACTACACACTACCTATCATGAACACGCTATCCTAGCTCTAACATCCTCCCACATCCTTATAATGGGCCTCATTCTATTAGCGGCCGCAGCCGTTGCGGGGCCGCAAGGAACGGCCGCAAGCTATTCTGCTATTCTATTCCCTTACGGCCGGGGATTCCGGCAGGCTTGCGGCCGGTGCCTTGCTATCTCTTGCGGCCGCTCGCGCCGGAGGAAAGCCTTTGATCTAAAACGGCCGCAAGAGATTTGCAATTCAATTGCTCCGGGAAACCTCTCTGCAAGGCTAAAAGCGAGCCGCAGCTTACTTGCAGGAAAGAGGTCCCGCTAGCACCAATTAAGCACATAAAATAGCTCAAATAAAGCCATCCTGCACTTTGAGAAGACTATAAAGGGATTTTTGGTGTTAGAAAAAATAGCACATAATTATCCTGTACTCAAATCCGTAAAATATTTTATTTTTAATATCCGTAAAATATCAATGTAAAAAGTCCAGAGTGCTTGGAGCACCTCAGACACACCCACGCCGCAGCCGGAAAATAAACAGTTAATTTGAACTCGAGTTTGGGCAGATGTGCAAGCTTGAGAGTGGGTTCCTTTTAATCCTCATGTCCCCCAATATGATCCCTAGCATTTACAGAGCTGTACAGTGCAGGCTTGAATTTATTTTTCAGTTTTTATATTTCACAGCTTACGGCCGGTTCAAAGATATGCGGCCGGCCGTAAAAGGAGATCCTTGCGGGGCCGTATAATAGAATCGCGAGTTAACTGAACCCCCGCAAGGAATCGCAGCCTTACGGCCGATTTACGGCCGATAATAGAATGAGGCCCATAGTATCCATCTATCTTATAAACCCCTTCCTATGAGATGGAAAGGGATTAAAATAAATAAAAATGAAGGCAGGCAGTTAATGACTACTCCTTGATACCTCCTACGAGCTCAGGTTTCCCTATGGACAGACCTCCATGGCACCTGACATTAACCACTTACCATGGTGTACCTATGGACTCTCATGATAACCTAACCTATAATCATGGGGGTCTCTATGGACTCTCATGATAACCTAACCTATAATCATGGGGGTCTCTATGAACGCCCATGATACCTAACATTTATTTTGTACCATTTGGGTACCTATGGACCCCCTGTCTTGACCCAGGAGTGAGGGGACCATGTTCATTCCAAACTGTCCTGCCTTCTGCTAAAGGAACACCCCTGGATTGTGAGTTTTTGTGGTTATCTCAGTGCCCAGTTCAGACTCCGGAACATTTTTCAGGAAAACTCAGGAAATCAGAATATCAGGATCACAGAAGCAGCCCAAAGTCCAGAGTTTCAGGATACAAATGGTTACAGTCTTATCCTGGCCCTTACTGGCTTGTCAAAATAATAAAACCATTTATTTTCATCCCTTGTACATCCCTTAGGAGCAAGAAGGAGCATACAAAAATCGATTAGTGTAATAGACAGAGACTCAACTTTATTCATCTTACACAGATATTTTAACAATACCAAGACAATTCCACAGTATAGCCCAACCACCAATTGCTTGGAGTTAAAAGTTCACTCATTTTCTTACACTTGCCATATTTCACACTATAAACAGTGATAGTAAATGAATGCACAAATTAAATAAGAAACAATATATTCACATTAGTCACTTTTAACATAACATCTTTTCAGCTACTATTGTTACTAACTAACAGCCACATTAAATTAGAAGCTTGTATCTGGCAACATGAGACCCTCAACGGCTGCAAGCTTGTAGAGTTGCGGATTTACGGTGCTATTAAATTAGTACAGGCTGCGAGTTATGGGCTTGAGAGGCAAACCCGTATACCATCTTTTGCTCGTCGAATGAGTGGCCGTGATCAATTGGTCTAACTCGTAGTTATGAGTTGGGATGGAGCCAATGGCAACAAAGAATTACGTTACTAAAAATGGAGGTGGGATTTCCAAAGTCTTATGGGGTTCAATTACGAGTTACGATCAGACCCACATTCCAGATGTAATGCAATATTTATAAAGCCCTAAATATGATATTCTATCATATGCGAGTTGCAGTATATGTATTAACACATTGATTGCCGTGATCGATATAACACAAAAATGATACATGAAAGAAAGTATTTTTCTGGGCCGATTTGAAGGCTTTAGAATGTTGTGCAATTAATTCTAAAACCTAACATTACTTTTTCTTTTTAATATTAGTACAGTAGTGTGTTTTTGTTTGCATTTTAAATGCTACAGATTTAACTTTACAACCACTGGGGGTCCTCTCCAGCACTCGTTGGGCTTTGGGCTCCATTTGCGTGTTACGGGCTTGCTCGCGAGTGACTGCTTTGCAATTTACCAGCATGATTAGAGTTGTAGCGGTTATGGGCTTGACAGATCAAAGGATTTACGGCTGCGAAGTTCAACGTTGCTCACCCCATAGGATTTTTTCTGCCTTGCTGCGTCTTAACCCGCAAGTCATCTGTGGGTTGCTTTAAGAGGCAAATTTAAAAGCAGTAAACCTTACGGGCTACGTTACGAGCTACAATTCAAAAAATTGTAGCAATTTAATGGGGCTGTAAGTAGTGAAGATGAAAACTTAAAATCGTTACCACTTAAACAAGTCACTACTAAGTACATTTTGAAGATGCATAAATACTTGAAACATTACACATAAATGATAGACAAATTGGCACAGTCCTTAGAAAAACATCTCATTGTAATAGCCCACATGTGCTAGAGTCCCAAATAGCAAAGTTTATGAGTTAAGGGCCTGGCCCCAAAATTGACACTTTTGTGGATGCTAACTACTACAATGGGGTGCTCATACATCCTAATGGACCATATCCTCACATGGAAGTCCATAGGAACCCCCATAGTCTCAGAACCCCCTCAAATTACCTACTAAATACATAAAAGAAAAAAAAATACAAGACAAAAATACTCAAAATAAAAAAGATTTACAGAAACATATCTATTAAAATAATAAAAGTATTATAAATACATTTAAAAATAATTATTAAATTAAAGTAAAAAAACATATTACTAAAAATAAAAAAATACAGCTGTGGGGGGGGGGGGGCAAATTATACTTGACCCTCCACTGGATGATACTCCAGCAATGATCTACAATGACCTTGCCCTGAATCTTCAGCCCTGGATAAGCAGACACATCTTTGATGCTTGAAAAAAAACATCATCTTCAATCTTGATTGAAGGCCCTCACTACTCATCTTCGAGCCATGTCATGGACCATACAAAAAAAAATCATGCTGCTCTATAAAAAAAAAAAAAAACTAAGGGAGCTCATTCTCTTAGGAGCTCTCCTACTGAATAATGACTTTTTGAATGTTCCCTCACCTTATATACTATTTTTCTCAGATTCTGATTGGCTTAAATAAGTGTAAGATATACTAATTTATTGATACAGATCAGTTTGAATATTTAATACAGATTGGAAACCACGTATCCATTGCTTGTGCTTTGTTCCCCAAAGTGATATTGCGTTTGGGATTCCCCTATCTCTTAGAGATGTTTTGGACCTAATAAATATTTTTATAAGGGGAAATCAGCAGTGGTCCCCCACGACTTTCAGAGACCAACACCACTTACCATCAAATGAATGGCTTAACCTATCTCAAGTAAACACTAATATTACCAAGTACCAAGGTACTTAAACTTAATACCTCAGCCAGGAAAAACCCCTTCGAAAAATGCTGCAAAGATAATTCCAATGGCAATAAAAATATATCCATTATATACTATTATCTCTTATACCAGACAACGCCATCTAAACTTCACCATCAATATTCATGGAAATCAAAACTTGCCATCACCCTGACTGACGTGCAATGGAACAAAATACATACACAGGCTACAAGCTCCTCCGTCAACACAATCCTTAGAGAAAACTCACACAAGACCATAATGAGGTGGTACTGGACACCAGCTAGGCTGAAACTTTCTGATCTATCACTAGATGGCAACTGCTTCAAAGGATGTGATTCCCCAGACACCCTAAAACATGTCCTCTGGGACTATCCAAAAATTACCCATATATGGTTAGAGGATCCCCCAAAAACCAGAAGAAGCTTTATTAGGCCTTCCGAAAGAGGGTCTCTATAAAGAAGCTCAAATTTTATCAAGTCAACAGTTTTTAGCAGTTAGTATCACGATAGCTAAAACCTGGAAGTCGACAATACCCAAATATAGTGCAATCTAGAAAAAAATGGAATTTATACATTCTATGAGCACTACCGCAGCTGACCTAGATAATTCCCACAGAAAGTGGGCCTCGTGTTGGGATACTTGAACCCTACGCATTGGGTGGTAACACAGCAGGAAAGGACAATAAGAAAGATATAACCTCCAGTGAAACCACTATAATATACTCCACCACTTTCCCTCTTCTCTCCGCATCCCCTTTATCTATCCTTTTTGCTTCCTTCTACATTCTATCTCTTATTACAATGGCCCTTAAGACATACATAAATGTGAAAAATGCTATAAGGAAAAAAAAATGGAAATAAGTGTA